>JAUMJK010000043.1:0-197500 GCA_033558105.1 Coccyzus lansbergi
TGGCCCGCGCCGGGCGAGGCGCGCAAGGGCCAGGCCCCGCCCTTCTGCAAGGACCGGGCCGCGCGGCTGGGGGGGGGGGGGGGTAGCGGGCGCGAGGCTGCCCCCGAGGCTCCGCCCCCCGCGCTCCCGGTACCCGCGGGGGCAGCAGCCCCCCCCCTCCCCCTACGGCTGCCCCCCCCACCTTCCTCCCCACACCTGGGCTACCGGCAACCTCCGACCCCCGCAACAAGTCCGCAACACCCCGACCCCCGCCGCGCCGCGGCCCTCCCGATCCACCGCCTTTGTCTGCCCCCGGGGGCTCCGCTCCGGGCAGGCGGCGGGCGCTTCCCCACCCGCCCCATCCCACGGCCGCTTCCCGAAGGCGGCGGAGCCTGGCTCGGCCCCGGCGCCTGCAGCTCGACCTTTTGTTATTAAACCGATGCGCATCCGCCCGGCCGGCGGCGCCGCCGCCCCGTACGGCAAACCGGAGAGAGCGGGTGGAAGGGGATAAATTAGAAATTAAAATAAATTTGTAAAAATAGAAAAAAAAAAAAAATACCAATATACCTTGTCGTCCCGTTTCCGCGGCCCTTGTGCAATTCCTCAAGGTTACCGCCGTTGCCAGGGGACGCGGAATGGAAATGGAAACAGGCGCTGAATAATCGCGGGAGCAAAACTAAAAGTTACCAGCCCCCGCCCCGGCGGAGAAAGGTCCAGATCGAAAGCAAAACAAGGAAAGGAAGCGGCGCGGCCGGCGGCGCTTGGAAATCCCCCCGCCTCCCGCCGGGCCGGGGGCAGGGCTGCCGACAGCGGCGCCCACACCGCCGCGGCGCCCAGCGGCGCTCACCGCACCGGCCACTGCAGCGGGCACCGCACCGGCCACTGCGGCAACCCGCCCGGGAAACGCTGCCCTCCACACCCTGTCGGGCTCGGCTCCTCCATCCCCTTCTCGCCTCTCAATGCCGAACCGGGCTGGGTGGGTGATTCCCTACTGGAGGGTCTCTCCGGGGCTGCGGTAGCACCGGCGGCTCCTGCCCCGTGCGTTCGTGGTTTTAAGGGAAGGTCTCGCTCGCATGTTGAAATCTTACATTTAAGTCACAGCTCGCGTCGTGATGAATGCGACTTCCCAGCCTTGGGCATCCCAAGACCATGGCTTAGCTGCTGGGGCTTTCCCCAAGACCTCGTGGGAATCATAGAAATCACCAGGCTGGAAAAGATCCACCGGATCATTGAATCATAGAATCATAGAACAAACAGGTTGGAAGGGACCCATCGGATCTTCTAGTCCAACCATTCCTATCTGACACTAAACCAAGTCCCTCAAGACCTCATCCACCCGTGCCTTAAACACCTCCAGGGAAGGTGAATCAACCACCTCCCTGGGCAGCCTATTCCAAAGCCCAATGACCCTCTGTGTGAAAAACTTCCTCCTAATCTCCAGCCTAAATCTCTCCTGGCGAAGCTTGAGGCCATTCCCTCTTGTCCTGTCCCCTGTCACTTGGGAGAACAGCCCAACTCCCTCCTCTCTACAACCTCCTTTCAGGTAGTTGTAGAGAGCAGTGAGGTCTCTTCTCAGCCTCCTCTTCTACAGGCTAAACACCCCCATCTCTCTCAGCTGTTCCTCATAAGGCCTGTTCTCCAGCCCCTTCACCAGCTTTGTTGCTCTTCTCTGGACTCGCTCCAGAGCCTCAACATCTTTCTTGTGGTGAGGGGCCCAGAACTGAACACAGGATTCCCTGCAGCTTGACACCTTCATCACTCCCTGTGTCTCTTTCCCCTTTCCCGAGGTGGGAGTCACGGTCTGGGTCAGGGACACGTGTGCTGAGCATCTGTTCAGTCCTGAGTGATTCAGTACTGAAGTCTCTGTAGCACCAGCGGCTCCTGCTGCATCTGTCAGTGTTTTTAAGACAAGGTCTCACTGGTGTGTAGGAATCTTACCTTTTATTCATAGCTTGGATCATGATGAACATGACTCCCCAGCCTTGTGCATCAGAAAGACCCCTGGGATGCACGAGGCCATGGTTCAGCGCAAGCTTTCCTAAAGGCCTTGTGGGAGTTGGCTCCTCCATCACTCCCTGTGTCTCTTCCTCCTCTGCTGAGGGGGATAATTGGATACTGAAGTTCTCTTGGGTACTACAGTAGCACCGGCAGCTCCTGCCCCATCTATTACCCCTTTCCATCATCTTCCAGCAGTCCTGGAAGACTGGGGAGGTACCTCGGGACTGGAGGCTGGCTGATGTAGTTCCCATTTACAAGAAGGGTAACAGGGAGGATCCAGGGAACTACAGGCCAGTCAGTCTGACCTCAGTGCCAGGGAAAGTCATGGAACAGGTGATCTTGAGTGCTATCATGAAGCACATGCAAGAGAACCGGGTGATCAGGCCCAGTCAACATGGGTTTACCAAAGGCAGGTCCTGCCAAACCAACCTGATCACCTTCTATGACAAAGTTACTTGGCTGCTGGATGAGGGAAAGGCTGTGGATGTGGTCTTTCTGGACTTCAGTAAAGCCTTTGACACAGTTTCTCACAGCATTCTGCTACGGAAACTGTTCAGCCTCTGGCCTGGACAGACGCACACTCTCCTTGGTAGAAAACTGGCTGGATGGCCGGGCCCGGAGAGTGGTGGTAAATGGTGCTAAGTCCAGCTGGAGGCCAGTGACAAGTGGTGTTCCACAGGGCTCAGTGCTAGGTCCAGTCCTGTTCAATGTCTTCATCAATGCCCTGGATGAGGGCATTGAGGGTACCCTTAGCAAGTTTGCAGATGACACAAAGCTGTGTGCAAATGTCGATCTGCTGGAGGGTAGGGAGGCTCTGCAAAGGGACCTAAACAGGCTGGACCACTGGGCAGTGTCCAACGGCATGGGGTTTAACAAGGCCAAATGCCGGGTCCTGCACTTGGGGCACAACAACCCTATGCAGAACTACAGACTGGGAGAAGCCTGGCTGGAAAACTGCCAGGAGGAGAGGGACCTGGGGGTGTTGGTCGACAGCCGACTGAGCATGAGCCAGCAGTGTGCCCAGGTGGCCAAGAAGGCCAATGGCATCCTGGCTTGTATCAGAAATGGTGTGACCAGCATGTCCAGGGAGGTGATTCTCCCTCTGTATTCAGCACTGGTGAGGCCACTCCTTGAATCCTGTGTTCAGTTCTGGGCTCCTCAGCACAAGAAGGATGTTGAGGCTCTGGAGCAAGTCCAGAGAAGAGCGACGAGGCTGGTGAAGGGGCTGGAGAACAGGCCTTATGAGGAACAGCTGAGAGAGCTGGGGGTGTTTAGCCTGTAGAAGAGGAGGCTGAGGAGAGACCTCATTGCTCTCTACAACTACCTGAAGGGAGGTTGTAGAGAGGAGGGAGCTGGGCTGTTCTCCCAAGTGACAGGGGACAGGACGAGAGGGAATGGCCTCAAGCTTCGCCAGGGGAGATTTGGGCTGGAGATTAGGAGGAGGTTTTTCACACAGAGGGTCATTGGGCATTGGAATAGGCTGCCCAGGGAGGTGGTTGATTCACCTTCCCTGGAGGTGTTTAAGGCATGGGTGGATGAGGTCTTGAGGGACTTGGCTTAGTGTTAGATAGGAATGGTTGGACTAGAAGATCCGATGGGTCCCTTCCAACCTGGTTGTTCTGTGATTCTGTGATTCTGTGATTGATGTTTTTAAGGCAAGATCTCACTCGCATGTAAAAATATTACATTTTAGCTTGGGTTGTAATGAACGCAACTCCCCAGCCTTGCACATCCAAGGTCACTCTGGGATGCACAAGGCCATGGCTCAGTGCAGGCTTTCTCCAAGACCTTGTGGGAATCCCTGTATCTCTTTCCTCTCTGCTGAGGTGGGAGTCACAGTCTAGGGCTGGGCCACATGCATGCCGGGGATTGGGTCCGCACTGGGTGATTCAGTACTGAAAGTTCTCTACGGTCCATCAGCTCCTACTGCATCTGTCAATATTTTGAAAGCAAGGTTTGACTCCCATTTAAAAATCTTGCATGTTATACATAGCTTGAATTGCAATGAACATAACTCTGTCCTGTGCCTTGTCCTAAATAAGAGGGGGAGGAGGTGTAGCCCCCCGCAGGGCTGGCCCAAGAGCTGGAGCCACCAGTCAGGACATAGCTCAGCCCTGTGAGTGGACACCCTGTAATGCACAAGGCTATGGCTCAGCCCAGGCTTTCCCCAACACCTTAGGGGAATCCCTGCAGCTTGGCTCCTCCAGCAGCGATAGCATCACTCCCTGTGTCTCTTCCCCCTTGCTGAGGTGGGGCTTTGAGCAGGAGGATATGCAGAGTGATGGTTATGGAGTGGTGTCCTCTCTGGTGGGATGGCAAACAGAGAGGCAGGTGGTCCCCAGGCTATGGACAGCACAGCGAGCTACTGTTAGGGTGGGGAGTCAGCCCTTGCGGGTGATAAGTCATCCTGTTTTGGAAAGTATTCTTGCACAGAAGAGAACATAGTGACAGAATAAATCAGGTTCAAAGACACTCATGGATGCCAGCAATTCACCGCCTCCGAGGAATAGAAATCACCGAGGAATAGAAATCAGATGTCACCACTCCAGAGTTTCAGCAACAAAGTTGTGTTGATCCAGGATGGTATGGAAAGAAAATGGAGTAGAGAGAGGTGCAGTAGTCAAAGTGGCTGGCTTTTATCTGTCCTAGTTCTTAAGGGTCCTTTCATTATGTGGAGAATGATTGTGTTCATTCAGGCCTTCTAGGAGATTCTGGAAAAGGGCCTGGTGATTGACAACTCCTGTAAAACTTATTCTGTCATTTATCAAATATTCGATCAGCAGTCAGGGTTGCTTCAGGGTGTCAAGGCTGGAGATAGGACAACGGCTCATCTTCAGTTGTTTGAGGAAAACCTCCTTTTTAGTTCCTTACTGGCAGTTACAGGACAGGGCACACCTTGTATAGGAGGGTCAGACTAGGCTGTGGCTGGAGGCAAAGGACCTATACTCTCCAGACCAAAAGCAGCATGGAAATCAGCTAACGGCTGCAACAAAACCTGAATTCTTGTAGACTCCAGGTCTAGCAAGGGAAATGGTACTATTGAGATAGTGTTACCAACTCTGACCAGGATGGAGGGAGTAACTCTATGCCAGCTATGATTAGAGAGCAGTGAAGTGATTGAAAGTGAGAAATTTCTAACCAACTTGTTCCTGCTCAGAAAGGAGATTTTGCAGTCATAACAGCTCTGTGGAAGGATCAGTTCAGTGCTCAGAAACTGTCACAGAGCTGTTGTGGCAAGCCAGGACAGAGTGGAACAGGAATCATGGGGAGAGAGAGGGAAGCAAAGATAACTAAAAATATGGAGTGACTCTGATGTTGGAATGATTCAAGGATTTCAGGAACGGGGAATTTTTAGCTTGAAGAAGTGATAGCCAACAGAAAACAATCTGACAAGAGAAAATACACAGCCATAAATGAAGTAGTGATCGATGATTTGCTTGAAACTAGCAGGTGGCAGATTTAAAGCAAACAGAAGGAGGTGGATCTTCACTCAGCAGGTAACTAAATAGTGGAGCACCCTGCTTCCAGGTGCTGAAATTTCATCATAGGGGATCCAAAAACTTTCCCCAACACGTTCACAGAAGAACACCACACCACTGCCACAACCTCACCTTGCCATGTGCTATTAAATGTAAAGACATGAATGCTGCATCAAGCAGCCCCCTAAGCCACAAATTTCTAGGGCCCAGAAGCTGTTTGGAGAATGCCCTTGTCCTAAGCCTTGAAAAATAGACTGGGAATGGAAACGCCTGGAAAATGGCTCAGGATATGGTAGGTGCCCAGTGCTGCTCCCTCCCTCTGAGCTAAGGGAAGAGCAGATCAGGATGGCTTTTGCAATGTTCTGTAGCTGTTGCCATTTCTAATATGTTCTTCTAATTTGTTTACAGAATGAGCCAGCTGTGAAAAGACTGTCATTTATGTATCAGCAGATGTTGGGGGAAATGATTGTCATTGTATTAGTTATTTAAGATCACACTGGGAGGACTGCTTATTCACCAATTGGCTATGCTGTGAATGACATTAATTGGTTTTGGTCAAATAAAACAGTTGGTTTCCTTGAGAAACATTAGCCAAACATTGAACAGAAATTGCTGCTCACTCTTGGCATTTCTTCCCACTGCCTTCACCCCATCTCATGGGGCACATTCAAGAATCTCAATGGGGCATATTTAAGGCGTTAACAAAGGCATTTTCCTCCACCTCTTCTAGCAGCAAGCTCACAGGATATACCAGAAGTTAAGTATTCTTTGGTTGATGCTGAAAGGTAAAGGCTTTTGTTTTCTAAACTTGTCTTAAAGCAGTGACTCATTCCCTCCAAAAAAAGAGACTTTTACCTCTTTTGGCTTTGCTGTTTCAGTAAGACCTAGCAGCTTTAAAATCAGAAAATTTAACCAAGCAGCATTAAATAGCCACAGCTTTTTTCTGTAGAATCACCAGAGTTTGCATCTTACATTTTTAATCACTTTCTTTAGGAATTCAACTACTGCAATCAGTTGGCACTGGTGAGACTGCTTCTCGAATCCTGTGTTCAGTTCTGGGCCCCTCACCACAAGAAGGATGTTGAGGCTCTGGAGCAAGTCCAGAGAGGAGCAACAAAGCTGGTGGAAGAGGCTGGAGTACAGGTCTTATGAGGAATGGCTAAGAGAGCTGGGGTTGTTTAGCCTGGAGAAGAGGAGGCTGAAGGGAGACTTCATTGCTCTCTAAAACTACCTGAAAGGAGGTTGTAGAGAGGAGGGAGCTGGTCTTTTCTCCCAAGTGACAGGGGACAGGACAAGGGGGAATGGCCTCAAGCTCTGCCAGGGGATGTTCAGGCTGGACATCAGGAAAAAATATTTCATGGAAAGGGTTATTGGGCACTGGCAGAGGCTCTCCAGGCAGGTGGTTGAGTCACCATCCCTGGAGGCATTTAAGGTGATAGTGGAGGAGATGCTGAGGGGTATGGTTTAGTGATTGATAGGAGTGGTTGGACTCGATCCGGTGGGTCTCTTCCAACCTGGTGATTCTCTGATTCCCATTAGCATCCCACCTCTCCTTCAACAACAACAAACAAATAGTGACTATTCTGGGCTGGGCTTTGGGTTTGTGTGAAAAAAGAACTTGAAACTGGGGATCTTTTAAGTTCCAGGAGATAAATAAACCAACCAGATTATTTTTAAAGTTTAATAATATTTTTGAGAAGTTTAATAATATTTATGAAATTTTCTCTTCTTGTTGTTTTGGGGCTCCACCCTGTCTTTAAGCGGAACTGACTATATTGTCATTTTGGTTCTTAAAGCCACTGTCACAGGCATAGCAACTTCTTATCTGTAGAACTGGAATGGTAGAATTTTCTCATGGAGTTGTGTCCAGACTAACACACAGCTGACCTGTTTATTTTTCTGGTCCATTAAAATAGGGAAGCTCTCCAGCAGAAAGGTGTTGATAATTTGCATTACAAGCCACTGCTTATCAAGAAAACAAGTCAATTGCAATAGTCTTGTAATTTTTTCTTTAATGCTATTACTCATGTCTTCCCAAGTGCCTACGCGCATTTTTAATCATGATGCACAGTAAAATTTATTTTCAATTTTAATTTGTCCTGTGAAAAACATTCTGCTGCTGATGTAATCTGTAGCGCTGATAGTTTTAGATAAATACATAGTAATGGCACCTTTCTTATAAAACAAGAGATTTCTGATTATAGTTAAGAACTTAAAGGATTTGCTTGCATAGTACTCTAACACAAATTATCACCCTAAGTATAATAGGAAAAATGTTGGGTAACACTTTTACAACTTTTAGTTCATTTCTACTCTAAAAGTAGTTTTATTCAATGAAGGGTTTTCCTTAGGGAATATGGTCAGAAACAATATAATAACCCATGACTGACATCTTTTCTACTAAGGAATTTTTATACCTACCTGATCATATTGGTCTGGCTGCATTTAGGTGCTCCTGGAGGACAGGTTGCTGTGTTCTGAGCTATTTTTTATAGATATACAACACAGAAAAATACCACTGAGGGCTAGAATATCTATTAACTTAATTTTTTTTTTAAAGTCACTACTCTTATTTGTCTGCAGTACTTCAGCCCCACTGCTCCGCCAGCTCAGCTGCTCTAAGCTCTTCATTTTCTTTAGCAGGAGAGAAAGAACAAGGAATTTGCGTAATACCAGCATTGTGAGGTGGTTTTAGTTATTAATGGCTCCTGGCCCTTGCAACAAATTTTAGGAAGGAAACCAGTGCTTTAAAACAATGTACAGCATCTTGACATTTTAGGGCTGAAGCCTGGCAGGGAAAACCCAGATGGGAGTCAGACTGCTTCAGCACATCCTACCTGAAAATGATCCTGCTTAGCTCTGCTTTAACAGAGTGTTTTGCTGAAGTGGAAGCTTTTATGGCAATTTTCCCAGTGAAACTGAGGTAGAATAGAAAGATAAGTAGTGTATCGCCTATTGGCTTGACAAAGCAGAACAATTGCCTTATTATTCTGGATAGTAATGAGATATTAAGAGCTTTGGTTCATATCATATGTAAACAGAGGCTTTTATATATTAACTCAAAACTTTGTTATTAAAATCAGGTCAGTTCTCTTAGTTGAGGGAGTAGGGATTGTTTCTTTTTTTTTTTTTTTTTTTTTTTCCCACTTTCTGTTTGTGGTGGATTCTCACAAGTAAAGAAGCCTTTCCAGGGACACTGGTCACAGAAATGCTCACCAGGCATACTCCCCCATCAATCACTGTCAGAAGCAGCTTTTCTGGGCATCCAGCCGACATCAATAGGTTTGGTCAGGAGAAAGGTCCCACTTCATGCTAGAAGGGGTTGCCTCCCCTCCAGAGCTGGAGGGCAGTGGGAGCTGATGCATGGGATCCTCAACCAAGCTGCCCTGGCCATCATCTGGCAGGTGTGCGTGGTTGAACCAGCATCCCACCTCCCATCCCTGCCTCCCACAGTCCAAGCCCCTGTGCTGGGCAGTGGGATGAGGTGGCAGGAACCAGGAGGAGATGCAGGTCATGCTGGATGTGGCCACCTCACCACCTTCCTTGAGGGTGGTGAGGACAGAGACATACCAATGAGGGGGAGGGTCCTGATCAGAAGGTCTTCTGCTGGCCCCTATCCTGTCTCTCCCTACAGCAGCCTCTGATGCTAGATGTCCGGGGGGGCTACTTAAATATAGCTCAAGCCTTTCCTCTTTGGTGTGCTCCTCAGCTCATACTGCAGCACAGCCTAGGTTCACAGCCCAACACAACTCCTAAGAAAAAAAAGAGAAAACAATTATAAACATGTAATTTAATGCTCTCCTGCTGTAAATTAAAATGGTCACTGCAAGATACAAATTAATTTCCAAGTCAGCACTCTCTTTAAAGCTTTAAAGAGGGCTTTGCAACAGCTTCTGCACTCCCAGCTGCAGGTCCCTCCAAAATTAGAGCAGATGCAACAATACTTTCTGAATGCACTGAAGTAGCTGGAGCTGAGCTCCTGTTCCACCTTCGATCCTAGCCCGTTGAGATGAGCAAGTTCATTTTCTGAAAGGCAGCAGCTGGCCCTGCTGAGCTGTTTCCAGAGTGCAGCTTACCTGTGACTCATCTCCCCTGCAGCCCATCTTACTGCACTTCTCTTTTGACAAGTCATTTCTGTCACTCTGACCGTTTGCCTGCTCTCAGGTTTGCTAAGCGCGCACAACCAAGGAGAGATGCTTTCAGAGGCAAGCAGATAATCAGTGTCAGAGGCTGAAGAAGAAACCTCTTGTGGTGTTGCAAAAGCTAACATCAATTTTAAGTCATCTGTTCCCAGAGTTTGCCATCGTTACTTGGGCCTTGCTGTACTACTGGAATATCAATAAGGCATGTTTATGAGGAAACCACATTGAGAAATACAGCTGTAACACAGCTGGAAAGGTGCTGAGTATTGGAGTGCAAAGGGACCTCAGAATCCTGGGCAGGGTTGCTCTATCGCTTTAAAAGAAAGAGGTCGTGGGAGGTGAGGGAGGAGGAAAGCTGCTGGCTATTAATAGAGAACATGAGTAGGAGCTTTATTTTGAATGGTTTCTTTAATTAGTGACATGCAATGCAGAAGCAAGGCTCTCCTTGCACTCTACCTGCTGACTTCCCAAGCGCAGATCACTGAGAGGCAGACGGATAAAAAACATTTCCATGCAAGGGAGTTTTAAATAGGCCAAGCTAAAATGACCAGATTGAAAAATAACCAGATCAATCAACCTTGATCTTTAGAGATGATCCTTGAATGTGGGTTAGTGGACTCTGAGCTAGCTCAGACTCAATAAATGCAAATTACCTTTCCAGCCTTTCCTGCCTGCCCTGAGGTTTCCCTGTTACTCTTATTTCTCTCAGGCTTTGTTTTTTATGTCTGTGTGGATAAGCTCCTAGAGATATCTCATCTTATTCAGTTTTACAGTACCCATTTCAAACATTGTATGGTGCTACAATAAATAATATTGCTATGTAGAGTTGTTCTCCAGTAACACCATTTATTTGTACTTGTATTTTCAGTATCTCAGAGAAACAAACAACTAGAAGCAGCTATTTAGGTGATTTAAAGCTAGAAGAAGCCTTGCTTCCTTAGCTGTGTAAGATGTGGCACAGCAGCTGGACCCATGAACCAAAGTGTACTCCAGTAGTGTATTAAATTAGTGGGACTATTTTGAAACACACAACTCAGATGCTTGTGGTTACGTTTTGCATAGTCACACCTTGATTTAAATAATTACATGTGGAGTGGTAAATCCTCCTTCTAATGAAAGAAGAAAGGAGTACTCCACAGGTATGCAAGTCATGGTGCCGAGAGGCAGCAACCAGCCCTGCAGGAAAGCTTAATATGTAGTTATCAGAAGCAGGAGCAAGGACAGACAACTGCCTGGCCAAGACAGAGTTCCTTCTTTCCCAGTAAAGCAGTACTTTGGGAATGCTGACTCACTTGCTGCCTGTGTAGTAGAGGTGGAGGAAAAGCAATTATGTATAATTGCACTGCATTTCTTTTCCTCCTGCGCCACCGTTTCCCTTGTGGAGTGGATCTGGCTGAAAAACCAAGAGTTCTCTGTGTTGGAAAGCCTTATAAAACTATACCTTGGGCTAAATATGTAAAAGCCTGATAAGCAGGTGCTAATAGTTCCCAGTCAATTTCAAAGAAAGGGTAATATTTCAATGTTTGGCAAGCTAACACTTAGTGCACATAAACGGGTTTTAAATAGTTTGTGGAATAGTTGCAGAGAACATTTACACAAAAGCTGTTAGCAGATCTGCTAAGAGTGTTTGTACAGGCTTCCCATCTTGTTTCCAACTGTGTATTTAAAGTTTTAATCACATTACTTCCCCTCTCTTCCCAACCTGGAGAATCTTGTTTCTTCAGAAGAACATTTCAGTTCACCTGCAAGTACTTATAGAACCATAGAATGGTTTGGGTCTCTCCCCAGCTTTCCTGTAGCCCCCCTTCAGGTACTAGAAGTTCACTATGTGATCTCCTAGGAGCTTCTCTTCTCTAAGCTGAACAACTCCAACTTTTTCAGCCTGTCCTTATACGGGAGGTGCTCTATAACTCTGATCATCTTAGTAGCCTCCTCTGGACCCATTCCAACAGCTCTATACCCTTCTTATGTTCAGGATTCCAGAACTTGCTCCTTTGCAGGTGCTGGTCCATGGCAAGTTGTCCAAAGTACTGCAATTTTTTTGCAACTAGCCCTGTCAGCAGCAACACCTCTCACTTCTCCAAGCAAGAATTCACAGTCTATCCAGCTGAATGGCTTCTCTCCTTCAGCCAAAGCCCAATACCACTGCATTAAATGGTTTCAGGTGCAAAAGGAAACAGACACAGCAGGTAGAGGGTAGCTCTGAAAAGAGCTTTATTATTTAGCCTTTTGCCCGATTTGATCACTTAGGGACAGTAAAATACTTTAACTCCACCATCACTCTTCTGTCCCTTTACCTGACAGCACAGCTAAAGTGTAGTATCAACCAAAAAAGATTAAGGTGCACTATTGTTTTTCCTCCTCAAGCCATAGGTTCTGGTTTGTGGTAGTCAGGATGAGCTGTGGGCACAAGGGATCCCTGTCATCTCAGGGATCCTTCTGTCCACAGCTTATCTCTGTTCCTCTGTGTTTACAGTAAACTGGGAATGGCAGACACATAGTCCTCAGCCCACCTGACCCAGCATGGGTCTTCCAAGATGGAAATTAAACCTCTGGAATACAGAAACCTGATGCACTGCCAGGTACCCTGCAGCTGAGATTTCTCCTCATTGCCTAATACAGTGCTGGTGGGGCTGGCTGGGCTGCTTGCATCTTTAACAACATTGAAAATCCTGGGCTAAATTCTCCTTGCTTTTTATTATTTCCCTTCAAGATCTCACTTTAAATCTCATTAGATCTAAGTTTCAGTTTTCCCATTTCCCAATCAAAACCCTGCAGGACCTTAGCAAGTTGAGTTCCATTAGATTTGCTGTGGCTACTGTCCCTCCTATGCGCCTCCAAGACATGGACTAAAAGCAGCCTGGAGATGGGTGACACCTGCAATGCTGTTGAATTATGCCTACCATCAATGTTTGGAGTCTTTTCCAACATTTTGTAAGTTGGCCAAAAAAAAAATCTGCTTATTTAGAAAGGAGGCAAATAGTAAACTTCACTGCAGATACCTTATCCCTTGCAGTTAAGGAGAGATCAGGACATGGTCAAAACAAGCAGACTGAGGGAGAGGAAGCTTGCCTCCATATTTTAACTCTTTTTTTGGTTCATATTGTGAGAAATGCTCACTGCTAGAATATGAAAAAGGACAAAGTCTTAGAAGCAAAGATAATAATATTTTTATTTTACAATTCAGCACTGAATCGGATGCCCTTCTAAAAAAGGCATACTGCAAAAACTGGATACATGAGTTTTATAGTGGTTGAACATGTGGATTCATTCGGATTTTGAGACCACACATTATCACAGTCCTTTGTGTCATTGTCTCGTCTTGATAAATTCGTGTCTGCCTTGGAAATTCCTGTTACAATCACTTCCTTCCTTCGGGCCAGGATTTGCATATTGGGTTTAGGCAGAGAATGGTTCAATGTTTCTCAAAAGAACAACATCTCCAGACAGACAGAACTGTCTCCTGACAGATACATATCACGACAGATACATATCACAAAAGCACACAAAGGAGCTGCAGCAAAACCCCATCAATTCTCACAATATTCCTTGTTTTTTTGGTTCATATTCTTAGGTGCAGAGGTTTGTGACATTCTGCTTCAACCTTTTGCAGGGCCCTTGCACAGAAATGCTTTGTCACTCAGTGCCAGCATCTGCCTGTGTATCTGTGCTGGAATCTTGTTTCCCAGCTTAAGCTGGATACCACCCTGGGTTCATTTCCCTATTACCACAATTGGTCTGATAATAAGTAATGTGGCTTTCAGCTTAACCCAGAGTAAGCCAATCATTGAAATCAATTAGTGGCTCCCCAATGCTTTGTACTTGTAAAGTTAATGCTAGATAACAAAAGAAAGGTGATTGGTTTAATGGGGTTATCAATCCTATGAAGTGTAGCTTTGGTTTTCTTTTTGTTTGGTTTTCTTTTTAAATAATCTCTGGCATTAAAATGAATGAATCCTGGAAGGCCATGCTTTCTTTGGAACACTTTTTCTCTGCTTACTGTGTGTTACAACATCACATTAACCTCTGGGGTGCTGGAGAACTCCATGATAAGCTGTGCAAGAACAAATCGCCCATGGCCAGCTATCGCTGTCACCCTCTCTCCAGAGGGGTGACATGTGCACTTGTTTTGATAAAAGTTTATGTTTTATTTTGCCTCCCAGCCAGCTTCTGTAAAGAAAAGAGGCCACATTTGTGACCACATTTTGTCAATTCCTCTTCTCCTTGGCTTCCCCTTCCCCTGCCTGAGTTGAGCAGTGCACAGAGCAGAGGTGCAGGGGAGCTGAGGAGGCAGCTGCAGTGCAAGCCCTGCCACAGTCACGGGCACCAGCTAAGGCAGGCAGGACTATTCAGAGCCCCCAGAAAGCTCTGAGGAGAGCTCCCCCTTTCATACGCGTGGCATGAAAGGAACATAAACAGGAAGCATAAAGCCACAGGAAATTCAACTACCAAAGTTTCCCCGTTCATAGAAGAATTAATTTTAGTAGCTCTATTTCTATGTCTTAGGTCAGTGAAAAGCATTAATTTTCTCACTCTGCTCAGACCTTGGGTAGGAAAAATACAGTCTTGTTAGGTTATGGATTACTTTGTGTTCTGCCACAGTGTTTCAACCCAGCCCTAAAAATTCACACCAGAGGATTCTGAAGCCCAGCCATAGGGACATAGCTCCAGCCAGAACCTGGGAAGACTGGGTCAATGGGAATATTGTCTTGATGTAAATGGACTTAGAGAGCTTTGCATCTGTGAAAGTTGCTGCTGTCAAATTGTGCACAAACTCAGATGTCAGTAATAAGATATCCTTCAGTTGTTCCATGTGTTTCAGTCACCAGGACAAGGCTAGTAACTACTCTGTTGTTTTGAAGTAAGGGGGAGAAAATAAAGTGCTTTGTAGTATCTCTCAGGGCAGTCATTTTAATCCTTCATACTTTTTTTAGCTGCTTCTCTCAGCAAAATTCTCCCATCTATGAATTACACAAATGAGAAGGTTTTCTCTAAAATCCTTCAGCTCTCATCAGTGAATGAAGGGTGCTTCATACTTACATCCTCCTCTTGTCCTCACATTTCTCCTCAGGGATTTCTTCATCCAGACACAAACCTCACTCTGCCACTGTTCTACTGGATAATGAATACACTCCTTGTTCCAGTAGCATTCTCCTGTCAAACTTAAAACCAGATGGTCTTCAGAAGCAGGACAGAAGTTTCCAGGTCCATCTGTTCTGAATAATATCTGTCTGTCAATGTGCTTGCACTCCGAGCTGGTGGGAAACCAGCATGGAAGGACCTCAGCACCTCATGACATCATACATGTCAGTAGCCCATCTTATAGAGAGGCAGAGCTCATCTTACCTGCAAACTCACCTGTGAAGGATCCTGTGATTTTCCCTTTCCAGGGCACTGCTACAGCTACAACTCTTGTTTAAGAGCTCCACATCTTGGCCACCACCAATACTTTGCTGGGGCTTCATGCAGGTGGTTTCCTGGAGGTGGCTGTGCTGTTGGCTTTACCAGCTGGTCATTGCTCTGTCCTTTTGCTTCTTTCTGTTGCCTTACTGTTCTCTTCCAAATATAGTTTTCTTACATAGCCTGCTTGTCTTTGCTTTCAAGGTCTTTCGTTGTCCCCATCACCCACCAAAGCGCTCCTCAACTTCCTTCCCACCTATCATGCCACTTAGATATTGCTTTAGAGCAGGGTCCTGCACAGCTCCTCTCACCTCTGAGATTTCTTCTTAAAACTCTTCATAGTAATTGCAGAAAAATTCACAGTAGGTTGATACTGCTGCCTTTCACACTGCCCAGCACCATCTCCTTTTGCTGCCCTGCTGCACCCATCTGCTATTTTCTTCCCTGTGCTTCATTTGTGAAGTCCTTGAGGTTGTAAAGTTTGGAGCTTTCTAGGAGGCAGGAGCTTTCTTACACTTGCCATGGCAGCACAGGTCTGGCAGCAACTCCTGCCCAAACTCATGGCTGTTCCCTTTTCTGCTCATCTCCGGTGCTGGAGCAGGTATCCCCCCAACCTGCTGGGTCACCCACCTCTTGCACTTTTCCCTCATCACCATCTCCTTTGCCCTCTATTTCTCCCAAGCTCCACCACTGCTGCTATTTGAATGCATATTAACACCGATGATTTACATGGAGGTTTTTATTTCTGCTATTTAGGATATTTCCCTGATTTTAGGTTTTTGATGGTTTAATCTTTTTCCTTGCAGGAGCTGTTGTGTTTTACTTTGGAACTAAGTCCACCCAATGCCTGGACACGATCTTCTTCCTTAACGCTTGCAGCAACTGTCCTTCCTCTCCTTATTTTTCTCTGTTTCCTGACCTGTTCCCTCTAGTCCTTCATCCCCAGTTTTGTAAGCCAGGCTGCTTCCTCCTCCCTCCCCCTCCCTAGGGCCACTTTCTGAGCATTTTTTTAGCCACTTCTCTTTTTCTCACTTGCTATGCAGCTGTAGATGACGCAGGGTACAACATCCCGGGCACACAGTGGAGTAACCCTCCACTTCCAACTGCTTGCCACAGCACATTTTAATCTCATCAACAACTGCACCAACTATTTATAATCAGCTCTGATTACGTTCTTAAGGTCAATGTCCAACTTAAAAACTTGGAGTAGCTGATACTCTGCTGCAAAAGCCTTCCGTCTCCCAGAGGTTTCCAGTGCTGCTGGGTAGTATTTAAAAGCTGTGGTCAGAGATGCCACCTCCTTCTCAGGTCTCCCACCTCACTGATGCCCCTCTGGCTTCCCCAGCACCTCCTGCTACCTCCCGCAGAGGTACCTTTGAGGAAAGCTGATCAAAAAGTACTTCTGTTTACATGTCCCCTAAAACCAATGTGGTTGGTAAGTAGGTATTCTTTTCATACAGCACTGACAGAGTGCTGGGATTTGTCCTCAGAGTGCCTCTACCCAACAGTGCATTCAGAGACCTTTATATACACAGAGGTGTCTTCATATTCATACTTCCTTATTCCTGAAATATCATTGCATTAATCCCATCCAGAGATGTTAAATCTTGACCATTACCTGGGCAGTTAATCTTAACAACTGCCTGACAAGAAGGTAAGGGTTGTTACCGTTATCATAGTTGTTAATCTTGTTTTAACATATTGCAGCTGGACATTCCAACTCACCATTTACAAAATCACCGTTTCACCCCATAAGTCAAGCCTGTGCTCACTTTGTGCAACTAAGCCACGTGTCAGTTTTTAACCACTAATATCACAACCCAAAACACCACTCATTTTCCATTGACTGACTTGAGGTGATATCGGCTCCCAGTGTGCTGCTGGAGACCTGATAAAACTGGTTCTTTCCTTTGCTGCTTCTCCCATCTTCCATACTTCCCAGGAGACATTTTGATCATAACAGTGTCATGTAATCTTGTATAGATCCTGTCCTGAGCAAGAAAACGTTAATGAAGAGTTATGGACCCTTGAGTGAACCTTATACGGCTTTAAATGTCAGGCCTGAAGTAGCACAGTTCACTTGGGGTTATTTATTGCCTTCCTCTGGACTTAATACTAACAACAGGCAGCCTGGATGGAGTGAACCACACACATGGGGTTACCAGTCCTATCATGAGTCTGAGCAATGGGACCAGGAGAACCTATGTCAGGAAGCAAGGTGGGAGAGCTGAACACTGGGAACCAGCTGAGGGCAAGGAGGCAAAGAAGGGCCAAGTTGCTCTGCAGGAGAACAGCTTTATCCAGAGAAGGTTTTATCTGCCTTTAACCAGCCTTTTTGCATTGCATCATGCAGGAGAGGAAGCTGCTTTTAGCTGAATGGGATAAAAGGGAACCCAAAATGTTCTGGTTTTAGTACCAGAGCAGGCAGGGAGAGGAAGAGGAAATGCTTGTGTCTGTTAAGAAGGATCCTATAAATTTAAATCCCCCTGTAAAGTAGTGTTTAGTTTTAATCATGTTTTTCTACAAAAGAGTGTAAAGTGCACAGGGCTAGTGTCTTCCTCTGCCTGCTCTCCTTAATGATCTTGTGGTTAAATAAATAGAACTAATATTTTCTTAATGGTCATGGAGCACTATGATAACACTTTTCATCCACAGGTACATCTTTGCATCAGATGATACTCTCAAAGTACTCAGATAATATTACTGTAGCTTTATGCATATACAGAAAAACCTGTTATCTGTTCCTCCTTTAGAGGCAATGAGGTGGCTTTGCATGACCCCTTTTTTCTGCATATAATTTGAACCCAAGAGCACTTACAGATCACCTAGATTGGTCTTCTACACACTCTACACTATTGAATTTCACTAAGTAAGTCCCTGTGAAGCTCACCATGTTCAGCTACACAGAAACTTTTAGGTCTTGTGTGCAGCAGGCAGAGGCAGAGCTCTACTGCTGATCCTCTGATGCTGGAGTAGCAGGGGTGAGCTACTGAATCATGTGCCAAATCCTGCCTACAAATACTAAACAAAAGCATTTTGGAAAAAGACTGCTGTGTGCTTTGTTTTATTTTGAGGTGCTTTAATTATGCAGCTGTCGTCATCACAGAAACCTTGGTCCCTAGCAAGAAAAAAAACCATTATGTTGCATTTGGTTGGAAAAGTCAGGTCTTCATTTTTGATTTTGTGATTATCCAGGCAAATTCCAAGCTCAGAATGTGATTTTTTAAGACAAAAAATTAAAATTTAAGTGCTTACAAGGCAAGTTTGATGTGGGGCTATTCTGCAAAACAAGTTCTTCTCTCTGGTTCCAGGAACTTATTTTCACAATGCACACAAAGCAAGATATTTTACCATCCTTTCTCTCAAAGATCATCACCATGGGAATGGCAGAAGAGTTTTTTGAAGGGTGTTGTTGGTTCTTTTTAATTAAACATTACAGGACTATTACTGGTATGGCAGAGATCATAGAACAACCAGGTTGGAAGGGACCCATCGGATCTTCTAGTCCAACCATTCCTATCAAACACTAAACTAAGTCCTCAAGACCTCATCCACCCGTGCCTTAAACACCTCCAGGGAAGGTGACTCAACCACCTCCCTGGGCAGCCTATTCCAATGCACAATCGCCATTCTGTGAAAAACTTCCTCCTAATCTCCAGCCTAAATCTCCCCTGGTGGAGCTTGAGGCCATAGATCTGCAGGGGAAGATGCTCTATAGTTGAAAGAGTCTAGAGCAGCAGAAACAGCCCTATTTGCCAGAGAATGAGCTGATTCTGGTTTACTTGCATACGCAATGAGAAAGGCAGGGGAAGAAGCAATGCAAACTTCTCCCGTGCTTCGAGATGCCAGTCCCAGGATATCATAAACAATCGATCTGACAAACAACAACCACTGAGAAGTGTGAAAGGGTTGTTTCACTCCCAAGGCTTTTGGTTTTGGTTTTAAATTCCGCATTAATGTGAGTTTTGGAGATTATTGTGCTATCTGCAGTGACACCCTGTGGTGATGATGCAGTAGTTTGTCTCTCAACCTAGAATTCTGCTGGGACTGTCCTGCTGCCTGCAGTCATTAGCAGGAGAAAATATGCAGCTGGAAGGTAGTTTTTCCTGGTAATTAGTAGTATTCCTTATAGAACATGAGGATATAAGATTTTTTTCCCCAGTGCTGTTATAATTTAGCAATTATTATCCATATATCTAAAAGTGATCTTATATGCATGGTGCCTGGCCTCAGCAGAAAATAAATAAATGTGAGATTATAGTTAAAAAGATAAATTGCATATGCATGTATAGTAATTTAGTTTAAAAAATCAGAAGAAATCAAATAAACTTCCTAGAAGAATGTATTATGTATATAAGAACACCTAGTAACATATTAATGACTGTAAATTTTGAGTAAGTTGGTTTTCTTATGTTATGAAGCAGTGTGGATGCTGTACTCAAGGACAGGCTCTTTCCACAGGACTTACTGGCATCAGCGTTTTACTTGCCTTTTTTCTTTTTGCAGATTTCAAATATCCACTCTCAGAGATTGTTGAGGGCAGAGGACAGGCAGACTGCACTCAAAGTAAGGATTTTTATTCCTGAAAGGGAGAACCTGACTGTGGTATAAACCGAACAGCATGAGCTCCCTCCCCAGTTTCAGCCTGGTCTTTAGTTTCTTCATACTTCCATTGCTTAGTATCAAATGCTTTTAAAAAAGAAAAGCAAACATTATTAAAAATCATTAGATGTATCATTTGCCATCTTTGCTAATTTTATTGTTAATTTACGAAACGTTTGTAGTTCTGGTGTCTTTTCAAATAAGCAGAAGACTAAGTTCAGGCTTTTTAAGAGCTTTTTGGACATGATTTAGTTAATAATCCAGTTAGCTGTGCAAATATATGCATCTAAGGTGAAAACACAAACGTGCTTCTCAGCTCAGCTTGAAAACTGTGAAGGCCTTCCCTGAGAGAAATGATGATCAGTATACTCAAAGCTGTGTAATGTCTCCATGCAAGCATTTTTACTGATGCTGTGAAAAGCCAAACTCAACAATCAATGCCCATTTGATTATTAAGCAGGTATTCCTTTAATAAATGTCACTGGGCTACACATGGGGTAACCCACCTAATGTGTCCAACGATTGAGGCTAGTTATGTGACTATTATCCTGGTTAAATATACATATTCAGATAGATTCCCAGAAACATGTTACATGTCCATTGTTTTTCCAGGAACTTATAATAGTTTACCACCCACTCTTGTATGCACATCACAGTATCTTTGTGTCTTCAAAAGCCTCTGATGGTCTTTATCTTATCTCCTTCCTCTTTGTGTCCTCTTGGTGAGCTCAGATCTGTCCCTTGTTCCTGATGTGGGACTGCCCTTTCAATATTTGATTTGCTCTTTTTTTCAGCCAGTAAACAAGCTAAACTCTTAGAATCATAGAATCACCAGGTTGGAAGAGACCCACCAGATCATTGAGTCCAACCATTCCTATCAAACACTAAACCATGTCCCTCAGGACCTTAAACACCTCCAGGGGAGGTGAATCAACCACCTCCCTGGGTAGCCTGGTCCAATGCCCAGTGACCCTTTCTGTGAAAAACTTCCTTCTGATGTCTAGCCTAAATCTCCCCTGGTGGAGCTTGAGGCCATTCCCTCTCGTCCTGTCCCCTGTCACTTGGGAGAAGAGGCCAGCTCCCTCCTCTCCACAACCTCCCTTCAGGTAGTTGTAGAGAGCAATAAGATCTCCCCTCAATCCCCTCTTCTCCAGGCTAAAGAGCCCCAGCTCTCTCAGCCGTTCCTCATAAGGCCTGTTCTCCAGCCCCTTCACCAGCTTTGTTGCTCTTCTCTGGACTCACTCCAGAGCCTCAACATCTTTCTTGTGCTGAGGGGCCCAGAACTGCACACAGGATTCAAGGAGCGGGCTCACCAGTGCCGAGTAACGATCAGCAGACTATTCGTATGACCAGTCCTTCTTGTCTTTTTACACCTCTTTTTCCTACAATTGTTCCTTTTCAAATTGTGTAAACCAAACCCTTTCCCTGCCCGATTCCTTCCCTAAACATCCCATAACAAACCCCATGCAGCCCCCAAATGCTTTTCCTTTGCATCCCATTGATGTGTCCCACAATTACATGGCAGGTGCTTCTGCATTGACTCACCTTGTTGGGTTTCACACCATCCCTGGATCCTGGGGCCTGGGCTTAGCCCTGGGAAGAGCCCTACCCAGGGTGTCTCTGCCTCCAAGTGCTTGATTTGGATTCCTGCCTGTGCTCATGCTCTCACACCTCTGAGCTTGTGGAGATGCGGTATTGATAGGCCCCCGTGATGACCTTGGGAATAGCTCTGCAAGGGAGAGTGTTATTTGGATTTCCTCTCCTGCCCTTGTCTTTTTTTCTGCTCTTTCTGTTTGTGTTCAGAGGGGCTTTGATCACGCAGCCCAACAATAAAAAGACAACTTAACTACCCCTTTATCAGTAGAGCCTGTTGTAACACTGATTGCCAAGCATGTGCATTTGGCCAAGTTTTTAGTATAAATCACTTGTTCCTTTCCTCTTTAGCTTCACTCATGCTGTGTAAGGCAGCTTCTTCTCATCACATTATGCAGTCTCTCCTTTCGCTTTACTTCCACTCCTCTACCTCAGCCTTCCAATTTTCTGTGATTCATCCAACCAAAACCTACAGCGCTGATTAACTGGCAATTTTGCCTACTACAGCTTTCTTCTATCGTGTGTGGTCCTCACACACTGAGCATCACTCTACAGACAACAATTTACTTGTTCTAGTTCCCTTACATCGGTCCTAAACACTTTTCCTATTACAAGCTTCCATCCCACCGCCTCTTCCCCCACTTCCACAATTTCAAGCTTTTGACTGTATTGCATTTTCCAAATCACTTGGCTCATCAGTCCTATTCAAACCTCTTTGCAAATGGAGTCAAGTGTTCAAGGACCATCCTCCCTTCCCCCCTCTCTCCCTTCTCCAACAGGCTATGTCTCTGCCCACAAGTCCCATGGACTGGAACACCAGCCCTTGTCAAGAAATAACCAGAAGCCTCCTGGCACTCTGGAGGAATTTCCTGACTTGGAGTAAAACACAGCTCTTGTCCTGAAAAGACCGACAGGAATACTACCTCTTTCCCTAAGCCCTTCCTCTGCATCTTCCTAAATGACCAATTCCTTGCTCTAGCTGAGCTTTAGCTCGCTCTATTTTAGTGACTATTGGGAAAGTTTAGCTCGCTCTATTTTAGTGACTATTGGGAAAGTTGTAGAATCATTTTTCCTTAAAAGACCAAGAGGGATCAAGACCAGAACGTATTCAATCTAAGGGCAGAGCAAACTCCACAATAGGACATTTTCACAGCAAAGTAACTAAAAATTCAAAGAACATTCCTATTCCTGATTACTTTGAAATAAACAAATAATAATAAATATAAATAATAATAAATACTAATAAGTAATAATAATAAAACCAACATCCTGTCAGACACTTAAAACATAACTCTGCAGCTGCTCATTATAATTCATAAGCTACACGAGGAAGCCTACATAGAAGTTTTTGTAAATGTTACTTCTAGGTATGTTTAACAGGACCCTATTTAGTCGTGTGTAATTAATAAATCTGCCTGGAGCTAAAGCTTCAAGCAGTCCTGCTAGACTAAACCTCTCTCACAAAACGTTTCTACAAGAGAGAGACAAGGTTGCTCCTGCTCAGCAGGCATCCCCCACTAAACTCATCTACAATGGTTAAAATACCCTCCTCGGAATAACTTTTGAACCTGCATTTCCCATGTCTCAATCGCTACTCTTATTACCTGGCTACAGGGTGTACAGTGCTTTAAACCAGCTTCATTTCAACTTTTGGTGGTGAGGCAGATGGGGAAGAAAAGGGAAAGTAGTATTTGGGGAAAAAGGGATGTAACTGAACTTAATTTGCAAAAGCTACCAGATCCTAAACAAATGACACACATAGAAAAGCATGATACAATTTACGTAAAAGTATTTAATTTAAAGGTAAAAAACCACAAATGCCTCTGGAAGTGAACATCATTTGGCTAACACTGTTTCTGCTACACAATTTAAAGAGTTTTAAGTCTTGTTTTGCAAGCACCCTAGTAGCCCTTTACTGGCCTTCATCTCATCTTTTAAAAAGAGTGCCTCAAGCTGAAAGGTATACAAAAGTGTTTTACAATTTGGTAAAATCCTATTCCACAAAATTCAGTCAAGTGATATAAATTTACTATGTTAACATATTTTAGCTAAAGTCTTGTCATTAACTTGATATTAGACTTAAGAAGTGAAATTTCTCCAATACCACACATCTAGGTTTCCACACAGATAAAACGTAGTGTACACACAGCACAATGCAAACTCACTCTGGTTTATGGCCAGAAAGAGGAAAGCAGACTATTCAGAAGGCAGGCTTCTTTTTGCACCAATTCTTTTAGCCCCAAATATGTACCAATAGCTCCCCCTTAGGGAGCTGCAGAAAAAGAAATTTTGGACCCTTGGTCACTCAGCCTCAAGGTCAGTAATACAAAATTCATTTTTAAATAGCTACTGGTGCGGATATAATACAAAAGTTATAAAATTATCAGGAAAAAATTGACTGTATTCTAAACACACTTCCTAATTGTATGTAAAAAATGAAATGGCTGTTTTCCACAGTTTATGTCTTAAGTTCTAAAACTGGTTTAGATTTGTTTATAACTTAAACTTCAAGAAATCTAGTTAAGAAAAAACATATAACAAGTCTACTATCATATTACCATTATTAGTAAACATATCACATTCTGAATCTCATTCCTATTGGCAAAGATATGAAACCAAACTATTTACAAGACCTGTTTCTTTTCTCTGCCCTTTCAAATGAAGCACCCTTTGAAATGTAGCACCAAAGAGATCTAACAAGTGATTTGGCCTTTCTTTACTTTCCTCTTCCTAATTTTTCAAGCTAGTCAGAGCATTTTTTTCAACTTTGCCTGTGTTTCAGCTACTCAAGTTTGCATTTCTAACTTAGCCATACTATGTTTTGCTTCTAATAAAGGACATACCTGATTCTGAGACAGTTCATTATGCCACACAAAGCAGTCAACAGTAATTGAGCTTTAGAAGTGGTATTCCATACTAACATTGTATATAAATTACAGATAAAACAGGAACTGAAAAATCATAAGGTGAAATTCTTTTAGCAAGGGAAGTAAAATTCTTTAGTAAGCATGGAGACAATGCATGGGATCTGCTTCTTTGCATTAAAATCCTGCCGAGTCGAGCAGGACTCATACTCTGCCACTCTGCGATTTACACGAGTCAAAATCTGCATGAGTTCGAGCTTCCTTGCATGCTCCTTCAGCATCTTGCACAGTGATTGAATAAACCAGGAGCCTTCAGCTGCATTCCTCCAGGAGTAATATCCTATGGAATAGAGATGTCGCATTGATCAGATGTAGCAGTCTCTGATATGGGACAGGATAGCAATTAGGGGAACAATGCATTGTTTCCAATAGCAATTGGTGTTTTAAAATAAAACCTCAAAACCACTAATCAACAAAGCTTAGACTTTATAATCTCCTTATTTTTTTTCCTAGATTAGAAAAAGTAAGTAGGTGGAAAATGAAAAGGCAGGGAAAACTATCTTCTGCTGCAAGTCTTAGCCATTAATCACTTACTCCCTACTTAGTAGGGTACACCTAGACAAAGAAGAGGTAACAATACAGATGAAGACAAGATGCAAAGTGGATTTCAGCATCATGATCCTCAGGACTACATGCATGAATTAAACACTGGAGCCTATTCCTGCTAACTGATAACATACAGGGCATACTATGAGCTCTACCACTGCTAATTTTGCTTAAGGATGCAATGAAAACAGAGGTAACACACTGGTGCTTATTCCACTTCTGTATATGCATCAGCAGATATCAGACTGTTTTGTTCTCTCAGAATTAATATCTTTTATTTCCTGCTGTAAATTATTTGCACAACTCAGACTAACTGAATTTATAGCAGATGAACATTTGAGGGTTTGCTAGTGAGAATGATGTATATTCAGGGTGGGGTTTTTTTGTGGGAACTGAGAGAAGCAACTACATCAAAAGGAAATCAAATCAAGTGAGGAAAAAAAGATTGAGGGAAGAACATTCATATTTCCATGAAAAAGAACAAATGAAGTAGCTACCCACTGCCTGGATCCAACTGCAAATTGTCGTTTAGGGTATAAACAGAAGCTGATATCTAGATACTGTTACAGGACCAATAATTTCTTTGCAAGTCTCTCACCTGGAGCTGTAGAATAGGCATACAGGAAGTCTGCTTCTACAGGTATTTTTTGACACATTGTTTCTTCTGATCCACTATCTGCCTCAATACCAGAATCTAATTCTGTCCCTCTACAAGCCTATTTTGAGGAAAGAAGAACAGAAAAAAAAATTATAAATAAAGGCAGTCATCATGATACTGGGCTTTTTTTCCATTTTAAAGACAACAATACCCCAATTAAACTACAAAAATAACAAGAAAGTATATGCCACATTTCCATAAGAAAGACGCAAAAGAGAAGTAACTAGCATTTATTTAAATTAACTACACAGTTGGTTAAGACAGAGATTGACTCAAAAGTGCATTCAGAAAGTCACTAGAACATTTGCTAGTGTTCAGAAAGTCTTTACTTAATCCATAGAATTAAGGTAATGCAACCTCAGCTGTTACAAATATCACCTACCTAACAGGGGAGGCTGTGCCACTTTTAGACCTGAAGAGAATCTTATTCTCAAATTCCATCTAAGTAAATTTTAGAAGTAACTCAGTTTTTCACATTAATAATTAATGGAGAACAAATGTTTTCAAGTATCATTGTTCAGCCATACATCACCTGTATGAAAAAGAGCTTAGGTTTTCCTGCTAAACTTCTGCACCTGTCACCTCTGAAAAGACTTGTTAGTGCTTTCAGTTCAAGAGGGCCATCAGTACCGTAGATTAATCCTTCATCACCATGGCTTAGCAACACACAAACAAAACTGCTTCGCTTGCTGTGATCTTCTTCAGAAACTTGGAAAAAAAAAAAAAGAAAATAATTACCTTACCTTCTTGCATTCCCTAAAAGCTTCCTATGTAAAAGAAGTTTTTAAAAAACAACTTTCACATTTACAAGCCTCCAACTAGTTTTTACTTCTGAACAAAAGGAGCCAGCCTACTTTATTTCAGAAGGCTGGTAACAGAAAATCCCAAATTAAAGGCCAACTCTACCCATTCTAAAACAAGGCCACAGAACTATGCCAGTAATGCCATGAAGAAACAAAGTGGCCATTCCCACAGTGTCTGAAAGCCTGACTGGTACAACTGCCTCACAGAGTAATGGTCAACAGTCTCATGATCTGGGATCAGACTGATAGGAAGTTCTGAATTTTGTGAAAGGCCAGGGAAGTCTTATCTCTCTTTTTAGAGATGCTTCAACTGCCTGGGTTACATGGGAAATGATTTAGCAATGAAGTGCAACCCAGGCACTCTTTAATATTAACCCCCACTCTCTGACACTTGCCCAGTAGCAAGGTCTAGCCAGATTTTTCAAGCCTTTGAATTTTGTACTTAAAGATAGTTAAGTTTGATATAAAGCATTTGTAGATCTATATTTTTTCCCATCTTGTGGTAAACAAAGAGCATAGAACAGATATTCTCTTATGTCCTTTGTTGCCCAGTATTGTGGGGATTGTACTTGAGGACTGAGGGGATTCATTTAAAGATAAGAAAAGATATAAAAATGGTTTAAAAGAATAGATCCAAAAGGCATTCTGAGTGGAAAAAAATCCAGAAGATAGAAGAGTTTGTAGATAGAAAGAGTAACAAAAGCTGAAATCTTCTGTTTAGAGCTTGCCAAAACTCTGAATTTCTATTCTGGAAAAACTGAACTGCTTGGATTTTCTTCAAGCAATGCACACTCAGGCATTTCTATAATCTGTAGACAAGCACCATATCTAGAAGAGGCAGGAAAGGCTGGGGTTTTGAGACTCTAGTTAGGCTGCAGTCTGTAATTTACACTATTTGGAGGCCTTATAGCACAGGTAAGACAGAGGCCTTGAGCCACAGAATCTGACTTTTCCACGTTCAACTACTGTCAACAGACATGCTGAAATTATACTAACAAATTAAACATGCCTGGGAACACACTCTGGCATAAACATTAACTGACACTAAAGAACCTATATTCACATTAGGAAACACTTAACATTTGCAAAAAAACCCAAACAAACAAACAAAAACCAAACACAATTGCTGCAGGCTATTTGAATGTTGGGAATAATCCCTGAAACAACTTAACTGTTGACCTGTGAACTGGAACAGTCAGAGAGCACTAGCAGACACAAGCCGTAAGTACACCAAAAAACCTTGTAACAGTTAGCTAGAATAGACTGTGTTCTAGGGCTACAGATACCTCTAGGCACTGTTTAATTTACTGTCCTACATGTAGCCAAGTCCAAACAAAGCAGGACTAATAAAACCAGTAGCATAAAGCTGTCACTTGACAGAAGAGTGTTTTATTTTACAAGTCAAACAAAATATGAGTAGTTTCTCTAAAAGAGTAATTCAATACACACGCTTCCAGTTTTGGTCCCTCAATCAGAATCTTCCCTGGATCAGACCTCTTGGGCCACAGTGCTAAGCATATAGCACAGAATACCTATACCTAATTGTGCAGGGTTTTTTTCCAACTCACAGAGCTTCAGTGATCCCAGGGTCAGAATATAAATCAGTCTGCATTTATGTTTCAGCATTTTTCCAGCCTTCTTTAGAAGATGAGAAAGGACACGGAGACAACGGTCATGGCACAAAAGATGGAGAGACAGCTAAGATGAATAAACACAGAAACTATGATGTACACATTATCCTTAGCAATAAACCACAGTTAGGTGTGAAATACCATCTAAAAAAGCCATGGAAGAAGAAATGTGAAGGCGAAAGATACATTTGGAAACAGTGGTTGATCGAACATTGAACATCACTTACCCTTTTTCAATACTTTAAAAATGTCTGTGCATGAAAGATCATTGTTGATCTTTATTTTATATCCCAACTTCATAAAAACTTCCCTGACACTTGCAGCATCTGCATCTGTTCCTGAACGGGGCAACATCCCTATACATAAGAGAAATGTATTATTTTTTCATATGATAGAGATGGCATACTCTGAGCCAAAAACTCTTCTCACTTATACCCATGTAAGTCTGGCATATTATTCCATTATTCCAAATCCCCTCCAACAGAAAAAAAATTGCACAGTTACACACGCACACCATGCCCTTCTCTTTGTACCTACATCATGATTTATCTGATTCTTTTTTTTATCTCTATAAAGACATAGAAAAGGATTTAATTTACAAAACGGAAATTATGAATATAAGAGAGGACAGACTTGTACTACCAATCAATTTTTCTCCCAATTACTGCTATACCCTAACATGTTCCCTCTATGCATATTTATAAGCACACATTGAAATGAATCACACCCATTCAAACCACTTAATTTCCGACTGCAATCAAAAAATTTTGAGGAATAATACATGCCATATTTATCTGAATTATAGCAAAACCTAAAAAATTTGGAAGTGGTACCGGTGTGTCTGTGGAAATTCTTATTGTTTATTATTACACATTCCCCCATCTCTGGATAATCCATTCTGTAACTGTACTCTGGCAGAATTCCAGAGTCCATAGACTTGCTAGCAGGTAGGTTCTTCCTGCATAGAAATCAGAGAAAATTTAAGTGTTAAATTCTGATCTCTCTTCTCTAGTTTCAAGACAATAATAAAATGAAGATTATTTTATCAGAACCAATGAAACTGGTAATGTTTGCTACTTATTCCCTAGAAGTTCCCTTAGTAAATGTGCCAATGACACCAAGCTGAGTGATGCGGTTGACACGCTGGAGGGAAGGGATGTCATCCAGAAGGACCTGGACAGGCTTAAGCGGTGGGCCTGCACAAACCTCATGAACTTCAACGAAGCAAAGTGTAAGGTCCTGCACCTGTGTCAGGGCGATCTCAAGTACAAATACAGGATGGGTGACAAGTAGATTGAGAGCAGCTCTGCAGAGAAGGATTTGGGGGTACGAGCGGATGAAAAACTGAATATGAGCTGGCAATGAGTGCTTGCAGCCCAGAAAGCCAACTGTATACCAGACTGCATCAAAAGAAGGGTGACCAGCAAGTTGAAGCAGGTGACTCTGCCCATCAGCCCCACTCTGGCAAGGCCCTAATCTGGAGTACTGCATTCAGTTCTGGGGCTCCCAACACAGGAAAGACACCGGCCTGCTTGAGCGGGTCCAGAGGAGGACACAAAGATGATCCAAGGGCTGGCGCACCTGCCATATGAGGACAGGTTGAGAGAATTGAGGTTGTTCAGCCTGGAGATGGCTCTGGGTAGACCTTACAGTAGCCTTCCAGTACTCAAAGGGGACCTAAAGGAATGCTGGGGAGGAGCTTTTAATCAGGGAGTGTAGCGACAGAATGAGGGGAAATGGTTTGAAGCTGAAATCTCAATCTAAATTAAGGTAAGATACTAGGAAGAAACTTTTTACTGTGAAGGCGGTGAGGCACTGGCCCAGGTTGCCCAGATGGGTGCCTCATCCCTGGAGGTGTTCAAAGCCAGGCTGGATGAGGCTTTTGAGTAATGTGGTCTAATGGAAGGGGTCTCCGTCCATGGCCAGGAGGTTGGAACTGTATTATCTTTGAGGTCCCTTCCAACCCAAACCATTCTATGGTTCTAAGTTATGTCTCTAAAATCAGTTGGATAATCTCATTTAAGACTAGTGAAGACTGTATTCGCCCAAAAGTCAAAATAAATAAACAACTCTGTATAGTTATGCTCCCATATAAAACTTTTCTTTCATGTTTGGCAAAATGTGCACATACATAAACAATAATACAAACAACTGTAGAGTCTTTGTAGTAATCTTCCGTGCAACTTGTAACAATCTTAAAATGTAAAGAATGAAGAAAGAACTGTGTCTGAAATACTAATGTCTCTGCACAAGAGGATATAAAAAGTATTTTCAGGAAACCAATGATTGTATCAATCAGAAATAAGCTTGTTTTTTTTTAAAACTATCATCTTCTGAAAGCTGTGTACATGGGGACCAGATCAGCTCTGCGATTGCAAATCTATTCTGAATTGTAGCCAAAAGCCATACTAGCATTGAACTTTCACAAGTAAACATTCAAACCTAGAAAATTTAATTCTGCCTTAAAACGCACAGCAACTACACCACCACTCCTGACTTTGAAACTGCTGCTAATTTTACTGAGCCCATCTATGATGAAGTTAGTATGGACTTTCTTATTTAAGCACATGGATAAACAGTTACAAGACTGGGGCCACTATAATATTGTCTTCTGCAAATGCAAAGTTTGTAATGCTCTTGGATCTAATTTTCATTGAAATACTAAAAAGAATGACTTCAAAACCAAATTAATTTTCCAGAGAAAGTGTACTCTGCTGACAGTGCTATATCAGTGTAACAACTAGCTGTCACCAGGAAGAACAGGCAGGTATTTCCTCCCTTCCACACCTGTAAATTCCCCCGACTCTTCTCCTTCTGCACATATAACTCTACAGCAGGTCAGCTCAGTTAGCTAAACTGGCTGCCACAGTGTCAGTTCTAGAAGCAGCTCTCAGAAAGGCATAAACATTTAGCCTAGGGTGAGCCAGGGAAGTCTATTTTCAAGAGCAACTGACTGATTGATGAAACTGTTAAGCAAAACCTAACTGCACTGCAAGTGTGTTGCTTTTTAGTTCCTTGAATGTACATATGGTCTGTTTTGTCAGAGACACTACATTTTCAAAGTCATTACAACAATTCTAATAGTTGCTTATGATTATTACGATTTACCATAATTGATACGTTTCCTTTTAGCATTATTGCTTCTATGGTTCTTGTCTTCTCTTATAGCACCAGATTCCTCAAGACCTGAATTTAGGACTTAAACCAAAAGCACTTCACTTACTCTTTGGAACCAGGAATAGATTTTGCATCTATCACATCATCCCCCAAATGTGGTCCATCTCCTCTGTCTGCCATTATGGCTCTCAATTATCAGCTTGAAAACATAAGAAAATAGAAATGGTTGACAGTTAATTTTCACATGAAATAACTTCAGACTGCTTAATTTTTTTTAGGTTTCTTTAAAGCCTTACACGATCAGAGGGCAATTTTTTAGAATTGTAGAGAAAACAGAAATGTTAAAAGTATTCACAGAGAATAACTTCAGCCTAGGAAGATTAGTATTGGTAAACAGAAGCAGCATTTCTTAGTAATCTCTACACATCTGACATTGGGAAGAATAATGCGAAATATTTTTCTAAACTATTGTGTTCTCTGGGAAAAAAAGTCTGTAGATCCCTTTGACCAAATAATTGGAAATGCCCACAAAAGGCAAGATAAGAGACAAACAAATTAAAAACAATCTTTAAAATCCTGTAAGGTCCTTATGTGCATTAGTCACAATTTAGTATTATGGGTATTGTGTCATATATGGATCCTTCTATCTCAGTAAGACAGAAATTGAGATAAAAAAATCAAGCAGCAGAAGTTATTAGATGCATAAAAGATTAGACTTGGGGTCATAGTATTTCAAGAAATAGTCTGCATTCCATTTCAAATGAAACATCACTGCATCCAATCCTGGTCAGTGTATGAGAAAGCAACTGCAATAGAAATAACAAAAAGACAAAAATAGTTGTTTAAATAGTTGATGAAATGAACTCTGTGCAGTAGGCTGCTATTTACTTTTGCTCAGAACACAGGACAAGAAGTTATGAATGATAAGCCAGAAATCAATTTAAAAGCAATAAACTTCCCTTCCAATTATTCTGTGCATACTCATGGGATACATTATCACAAGTTACCTCTAATTTAAGATTCAGAATAGCATTTAGCATCATAAAATTAAATTGCCTGATAGGACAAAATAATAAATGCTTGGAAGTGAAACAAAATCTTAGACCCAAGGAACAAACAAGGCACTACAAGGCAAGAATTTTAAAATTGCTTAGTGGGTATATTTATGGTAAACAGGAATGTATAAATAACCAGACCAAGCAGAAAGATATGCTGCTTAGGCATGACAAAGATTCTTATTTAAGGCCTAGGTTCCTTGATGATAAACTATACTTGCAACCTTATACCATCATATAATTATTATATTACGTCTCTCAACTTCATAACTATACTCTAGATGGTACTTCATGAACGTACATTCTCTGCCACCAGCAATTACTGATGCATCAGAAGCAATAATCTGAGTGTGGATAACCCTCTTTCTTTCCTTGCTTCTTAAAAGACATTTACTTACATTTTTAGTATCTTCAAAGGATCTTCAAGGTTGCTCTGAATACAGTTTCTTTGTATCTTGGACAGCTGATGTAATCAAGAAATCTTCTTGCTCACGAAATTATTCCAGACTTGAGAACTGTAACGTGTAAATTAGGAGTGCACACGCAGTTTCCTGGAGATTAAATTACAAAAGTATCCAATAAGCTTGATATTTTAGAAATACATTATTGCTGCATATTTTAGAAACTTACTTTAAAAACAGCATCACAGGGCAAGAACTACATCTACAACACCAAACTTGCCTGCCTAGCACTGTGATCTGGATTTATTCATCCTAACTTCAAAGTCCAATTCCTTAGAAGTTCCCCATGTGAAAAAAGACAAGGACTTCCAAAAGATAATTCAAATACCCAAGATCTGTGGCAGGACAGTGATCCAACCCTATACCTTATCACTGGGTAGGAAGCATTAGTGTTGACCACAAAGCCTAACCTAGAGTGACAACTGGTGTGTCCACCCACCTGTAATTGAAAAGCAGAGATTCTGATCCCTAGGAAGTGGAAAGAATGGCTTTCATTGATAAGCACACTAGAAGCTCCCCTGCTACAGCAGAGTCCAGTTTCCAGGTGTTTCTATGCCTCTTTCACCGCTATACCTACCAAAATCACCCTTGGCTTTGGTTCCCAGCTTTCCCAAGTTTTCAGTCTGACACTTCTGAACAAAACTTTATTTTGTAGGAAAACGTAACCAGGTCAACCCGCAATTCTGATGCAACTCCTTCTTCTGGAAAGGCAGTATGTGCAGAAGCACGACCCAAACCCCTCCTTGTGGCTGGGATTAATAGGACAGATGGGGAATGGGCTAACTTATTTACTCGTTTGTCTGTCAACAGTAATGAATACTATCTAAGAAAAGCACACCCAGCTCCATTACCCGTATTAGCCAGCAGGTGTACTGAGAGCAGCACAGCTGCATCACCGTGGAATTCAACTTCTGCTAAAAGCCCAGGTGTTCATTCCAGCTGACTGGCACCGTGAAGATCTGCAGTGCCAGCACTGCAAGTACATGAACCAGCTAGTGTAAACTCATACAGACGTGCTCACGTGAACCGTGGTCACCTCCTGTCGATCATATGAGCCAATACTAATAGCTACTTAGAGGAAGACTCAACTGAAGTATAGGGAAAGCTAAAAACCCTCTAGCCAACAGATAAGACCTTGAAATCACTAGGGAGAATAAGTGGTCATTAAGCTGCCTTCAGTTCATATCAGGTGTGCTCCAACCAAACTGTTGTATCCCACTAGGGACTGGATGTAGTAAGCTGGTGGCAATAACAGTGACCAGTAGCAGACTTAAGAACATTTAACAGAGATCTAACAGAAGACCTTAAGAGATCTAACAGACTGGGACCACTGAATGCTTCTGTAACACAACTGTTAACGCACACCACAAACAACAAACAAGATCTCTAGCATTTAAGTGTTCTTAAATTAAGATTTATCTCCTTCACTGTCTTGCAACCTGAAGAATTTAAAACTGCTGTCCTTGATCGAATGACATCTGAAGTGGCTAGCAAACCTACAATTACAGGGAACTACAGAACCTTGCTTCTGAAAAATGTAAGCCACATTTTGTAATACCATATGATAAAAATATTTATTCCTAAAGCTTCTGTAAGCCTAGCTCACAGTCTACATTTTCAATTGTTTAACGGAGTGTTAGAGCTTACTGCATTCTATTGCATCATGACAGGAGCTTGTCCAAGAGCCTTTACAGCAGCTGGATAGTGAGAAAGGGCTGAGATACTTAGATAATTAGATATTTAAAATATGCATGCTTTGTCTTCAGAGTAGAATCTGTAACTCACCTTTAGTAGCCGTCAATTTCGAGCATGCACCTTAACGCACACAGCCACCTGCACTTCTCTAAAGAACAAAAGACATCCACGAAGTGGTATCTTCTCTGTTGCCAGGCGCTCAAATGTTTTCTGCTCTAAAAGCGCCAGTCAGATTTAAGAGCAACGCCCTCTGGGGGATGATGCTGATTCTACTAGACCACTAAGAATTGCCTCATCTTGGTTTAGGTAATGCGATGATGTCGTATTCTGTCAAGCACATTTCCCTGTAGAGATGATCTCATAATTTTAGGGAAGAACAGTGCACTAAGAATTCAATTAAAAAATGTTATTCTGCTCCCTGATATTTTTTCCTCACCGAAAGCTTAGGTAAGAAGAGCTTTCAACTGTAAGGAAAACATTAAAAAAAAAAAAAGTAGTTGAAATGAGCCACAGCATTTCTTTCTAATCTAGCAGAATACATTTTGTCAGTTTTAGGAAGTTCGTTTTCCAATATTTTATTGGAAAAAAAGAAGGTAGGGTTTAAAAACCCTCTGAGACAGTGAGAGAGGTCACAAAGATAATGCTACAACGATCTTTGCAGGTAATAAGTAGTAAAAAATAAAGTGGTTCTAAAAAGGTCCAAAAATTTGCTCAGCAAGCTACAAAAAGGCCTATAATCTCTAGTTCAGCAATAAATGCAAAAATAATTTTTGCCTTATACAAGTTCTTCCAATACTTTTCTTCTCATAGGAAAAAATGAAAAATAAAACTTATTTTGCCTGGACCTAATGAAAATAAATCCACATCATCATATATCACCCATGGCCATAAGAATCACCAGGTTTAGTTTTGAAACAATATTTATTTGCATTTTGAACTGATAACACACATCTATAATACAGCGATAAAAAAATAATACCAAAGCTTCTCAGACAGGGAAGGAAACAAACATCTAAATGAACTGTCTCTAGCTGCCAACTGTATCTTGAAATATGCAAACCATAGGAGGCAAGACAACACATGTTCAGTATATATCAGCTGCTACAAAGCAATGACTGTAGCAGTATTAAAATAGCAGTCCAAAACAAAAAACAGTATTGTAAAACATGCCCTTAAAGATTAGAAAAGGGTAGCCTTCCACCTCACATGACTGCAAAACGTCAAGCACTCAAAGGAGGTATTGTATGTACATAAAAATATAGACATAGCCCACTGCAATACTACTGCAGACACGGAAATAAACAAATTCCCATTCTACACTGTATAACAACCACCAATATTTATCTAATTAATTAATAATGGAAGGAAAATATAGAAGTTGACCATATGAAAAAAATAAAACCATTTGAAATATACCAGCATGCTTTCTGTGTGGCATTATGGAGACCTCAACTGGAGTACCGTCCCCAGTTCTGGAATCCTCAACATAAGAAGGATATGGAGCTGTTGGAACGGGCCCAGAGGAGGCTACGAAGATGATCATAGGGCTGGAGCACCTCCGATACGAGGACAGGCTGAGGAGTTGGGCTTGTTCAGCCTGGACAGAGAACGCTTTAAAAAGGTCTTAAAGCAACCTTCCAGTACCTGAAGGGGCTACAAGAAAGCTGGGAAGGGGCTATTTACAAAGGAAATATATATTTACAAGGGAAGGGGCTTGTAGTGACAAGACTAGAGGCAATGGGTATAAACTGAAGAGAGGTAGATATAGGCTAGACATAAGGAAGAATTTCTTCACCATGAGAGTGGTGAAGCACTGACCAAAAGCAAAAGGACTTTCAGTTAGTTAGCATTAATCTGCAAAATCAGCGAGAAGCGCTGATGGGACCCTTCCTTCTTCATCTGTACCCAATAACCACATCACCACTGTGAGAAATATTATGGAGCCTGGCAAGGTCAATAAGGCCACGGTGTGTTATTTTAACACCTTCCAGTGATGAGAAGCAGATAATTAAAAGAGGAAAACTACCACCTGGAGGGCAAAAGACTCAATTACCGGCACCATCCTTCAACAAACAGGGAACAAAACCCAGCGCCTCCAGCTCCTGCCCGTCTGACGAGGGATGCCGGGAAGCAGTTTGCAATTAAAGTACTTCCTGCGTTTTCTTTTGTTTGGGGCAGCTTCTCCACAACCCCAGCCTCGGCTCAGCGAACGCTGCCCTCACCCTCCGGGCGGCCACGGTAACCCCACACCCGCGCCCCCCGTCCCTCACCCACACGGCTATACTTAGGCTAGACATAAGGAGGAATTTCTTCACCATGAGAGTGCTGAGGTGCTGGCACAGGTTGCCTAGGAAAGGTGCGGCTGCCCCATCCCTGGAGGCGTTCAAGGCCAGGCTGGATAGGGCTTTGGGCAGCCTGGTCTAGTGGGACGTCCCTGCCCATAGCAGGGGGTGTAGAACTGGATGATCATTAAAGTCCCTTCCAACCCCCCCCACTCCCTCCAGTTGCCCCCTTGCCGCGCCCCAACCTGCCTCCCCGTGTCCGGCGGCTCCTCTCGGCTCTTTGCGGGGTGGGCGGCCCCAGGCTCCGCTCCGCCCGCGCGGGGGGCAGGGCTCGCCCGCCGGGGCCAATGGGCTCGCAGGGACTCGGGGCGGAGCGGCAGCACCGGGCAGGGCCAGGGCGCAGTCTCCGAGGGCGGCGGGTGCGATGCGCTTCCAGCTTACGTGCATATGGCTAAGTTTTCCCAGGAATCTTATGCTGTTACTTTCCCGGGACTGCTTTGAATGTTCTTATGAAACTGCGACAATCGAAACTCTTGCTGACTTGGAGTTGGCTCCAGATCTGCCTGAACTTTGAGACCGAAGGGAAGAAATAGAATCACCAGGTTGGAAACGACCTCTTGGAACATCAAGTCCAACTGTTCCTATCTGCCACTAAACCATGTCCCTGAGCACCTCGTCTTTTAAACACCTCCAGGGATGGTGACTCAACCACCTCCATGGGCAGCCAGTTCCACTGCCCAATGGCTCTTTCTGTGAAAAATCTTTTCCTGATAGAATCATAGAATCACAGATTTACTAGGTTGGAAAAGAACCACAGGATCATCAAGTCCAACCATAAACCATGCCCCTCAGCACCTCATCCATCCGTCCTTTAAATACTTTATGGGAAGGTGACTCAAACGCCTCCCTGGCCTGTTCCTGTAAGCCTGAACCTCTCCTGGCAGAGCTTGAGGCCATTCCCTCTTCTCCTGTTCCTTGTCACTTGGGAGAAGAGGCCACTTCCTTCCTCTCTACAACCTCCTTTCAGGTAGTTATAGAGAGCAATGAGGTCTCCCCTCAGCCTTCTCTTCTACAGGCTAAACAACCTCAGCTCCCTCAGCCCTTCCTCAGAAGGCCTGTTTTCCAGTCCCTTCACCAGCTTCATTGCTCTTCTCTGGACTTGCTCCAGAGCCTCAACATCCTTCTTGTGCTGAGGGGCCCAGAACTGAACACAGCATTCAAGGAGCAGTCTCACCAGTGCTGAGTGCAGAGGGAGAATAACCTCCTTGGACCTGCTGGTCACACCATTTCTGATACAAGCCAGGATGCCATTGGCCTTCTTGGCCACCTGGGCACACTGCTGGCTCATGTTCAGTCAGCTGTCAACCAACACCCCCAGATCCTTCTCCAGGCAGCTTTCCAGACAGACTTCTCCTAGTCTGTAGCTCTGCTTAGGGTTGTTGTGACCCAAGTGCAGGACGCGGCATTTGGCCATGTTAAACCTCATGCCATTGGACTCTGCCCAGCGGTCCATCCTGTTCAGATCCCTTTGCAGAGCCTCTCTACCCTCCAGCAGATAAACACTTCCACCCAGCTTAGTGTCATCCACAAACTTGCTAAGGGTGCATTTAATGCCTTCATCCAGGTCGTTGATTAAAACATTGAACAGGGCTGGACCCAGCACTGAGCTCTCGGGAACCCCACTTATCCAGTCTGATCCTCCCCTGGGGCAGCTTGAGGCCATTGCCCCTTGTCCTGCCCCTGTCACTTGGGAGAAGAGGCCAGCACCCACAAACGATATGTTGTAAGCTGCTAACCTATTATATATTAGAATATTAGGTATAGTTTTTGTGATTTTAGTACTAAAATATAGGATTAGCTTGAATAATAACCTTTAGCCAGCCTGTGCCTGGATACTTATGCTTAAATAAGGAATTTTAACAAGGCTGCAGTTAGAAAGATTGTGACTGTATCTAATTAAGCCAGATAATGGCGACTAGTGCAATGATAAGCGAAACAAGAATCAGCTAGGACCACATGCAACCTTGAAGAGGTGCCTAAGGACTCTTAAGAGCACGCACAAGAGTTGAAAATTTCAGCTGTGAGTAAGACCTACAGCCTTCATCCTGAGACCCCTGAAGAAGACCTCCAGAGGGCAGAGCGTGTGTGCCAAGAGGAGGAAATTTATGTAAATAAGAGACACACTTGTTCCAGGAAAAGCTATGAATATGTACGCTTTGACTGTTACAGCCTTTTTTAATTGTGTTCAAGTTGCGCACACATTAGGTGAAGCCATCCCCGGGATGCCCAACATCACATTGAAGAATATCTTACTTAATAATCACATTGGCATTGATTATTGAGTCTGGCTTTTCATAGCATCAAGATAGAAAATGCTGGAAACAGAGGTGATGGCAGCAGCATAGATCATGTTGCACACAAGGTGTTGTCATCTTCAAAGAACTAACAGTGTCTGGAAAAAAACCATTTTAACAAAAACATGCTGTAGGGGGACAGCCTGGAGACGTGGGCCTATGTGAACCTCATGAGGTTTGACAAGGCCAAGTGCAAGGTCCTGCACCTGAGTCAGGGCAATCCTCAATTTCATTACAGGATGGGGAATGATGTGATTGAGAGCAGCCTGTAGAGAAGGACTTGGGGGTGCTGGTCGATGAGAAGTTTGATATGAGCGGGCAATGAGCGCTCACAGTTCAGAAAGCCAACCGTATCCTGGGCTGCATCAAAAGAAGCATGGCCAGCAGGGTGAAGGAGGGGATTCTGCCCCTCTGTTCCTCTCTTGTGAGACCTCATTTGGAGTATTGTGTCCAGCTCTGGAATCTTCAGTTTAAGAAGGATATTGAGCTGCTGGAATGGGTCCAGAGGAGGGCTACAAAGATGATCAGAGGGCTGGAGCATGTGCCATAGGAGCACAGGCTGAGAGAGTTCAGCTTGTTCAGCCTAGGGAAGAGAAGGCTCTGAGGTCTTATAGCAACCTTCCAGTACCTGAAAGGGGATACAGGAAAGCTGGAGAGTAATTGTGCACAAAGGCTTATAGTGAAAAGACAAGGGGGAACAGGCATAAACTGGAGAGGGGCTGATTTATACTAGATTTAAGGAAGAATTTCTTTACCATGCTAGTGCTGAGGCACTGGCACAGGTTGCCTAGGAAAGGTGTGGCTGCCCCATCCCTGGAGGTGTTCAAGGCCAGGCTGGATGGAGCCTTGAGCAGCCTGGGCTGGTGGGAGGGGAGTTGAAACTGGATGATCTTTAAGGTCCCTTCCAACCCAAACCATTCTATGATTGCACGATTCTGTGTAGTTTTCAAAAAAAAAAAAAGAAAAACCACCCAAAAAAAACCCCCCCATACCACCCAAAACCAAATAACCCACAACTACTCAGACCAAACTGAACTGCACTTCACATTAAAATATAATCAAGAGCGCTGAGCGCGCGCGCGCCCTTCCCGTGCGCCGCCGCGCGCTTCCCGCTCCCGCCACTTCCTGGCGCGGGGCGCGCCGGGAACGCGGGGCAGCGACACACTGACATACACGCATGCGGTGGGTACGTGAGCGCCGTGTGTCACACGGGAGCCGCTGCCCCCTTCTCCGTCCTCCCCCCTCTGCCCCACACCGAGAAATGCTCCCGGCGCCGGCCGCATCCTCACCTCCCAGGTCAGTCGGTTTCGTTTCTCTTCGCACGTTGACCCTCGGCAGCAGGAGGCAGAGTTCGACGCTGGGAACTCGGTTTCCCAGTTTCTGACAACAGGCACCAGCCTTCTTTCCGCCTTCTTATCGCCAGGTCTCATGTCATAGAGTTGCGAGTAGCACTTATTCGCTGATAAAATATTGAAAAGGACAAAGTCTTTGAAGCAAAGGCAATAACATTTTACAGCACTGAATTGGATGCCCTTTGTGGGCATTAATTGATAAGTTTTGCTGCAGCTGGTTTGTATTTTAATTATATCATCATATAAATCTCTCTGGTAAGATGCAGCTACTTTAGGTCAAGAGATAACCTGCCTTAGGGCTGTGAGAATTTATTAGAGTAACAGAATCATAGAATCACCAGGTTGGAAGAGACCCACTTGGTCATCGAGGCCAACCATTCCTATCAAACACTAAACCATAACCCTCAGCGCCCTGTCCACCCGTGCCTTAAACACCTCCAGGGAAGGTGAATCAACCACCTCCCTGGGCAGCCTGTTCCTGTAAGCCTGAACCCTATTGATATGCTTGGTTGCCTTGTAAGGCATAGGTGTTTCAGGAGATAACCTGAAGGGAGTCTCCAGACAGGATTGAATAATCTAAAAAAGAATTAATGTTATTTGAGGATTTACATGGTTCTTTCTCTAAAACTAGTATATGTATCTACTGCTTTTGTAAGATGGATGCTTTTTTTAGAAGGGCATCCAATTCAGCACTGAATTGAAAAATAAAAATATTATTGCATTTGCTTTGAAGACTTTGTTCTTCTCAGTATTTTACTAGTGAATCAGTGTTTCTCACACCTTCTAAAAAAAGGCATCCCATCTTACAAAAGCAGTGGGTGTTTATAAGCTAGTTTTAGACAAAGAGGCGTGTAAGTGGTTAAAGAATGTTTGTTTTTCTTTAGGTTATCCAGCCATGTCTGGAGTCTCCCTTCAGATTCTCTTCTGACTCAAGACAGCTCCATCTCACAAGTCGATTAAGCATACAAGTAAATTCACACAGCTGTAAGAGACATCTTGATCTAAAACAGGTACGTCTTACAAGACAATTAAGCATATCAGTGAATTCTTACAACTCTTAAGTATTAATCCATGTCTGGAGATTGTCTGTGTATTATCTCTTGATACAACACAGATTTATATAACAAGATAATTAAGTATGCAAACCAGCTGCAATAAAACTTACCAGTTAATTCTCACAGAATCATAGAGTGGTTTGAGTTGGAAAGGACCTGAAAGATCGTCTCATTCCAACCCCTTTGCCGTGGGCAGTGACACCTCACATCTGATCAGGCTACTCTAGGCCCCATCCAACCTGGCCTTGAAAACTTCCAGGGATAATATCCTAATTTTTTTTAATAAAGTCCCTCAGATCTTAATTGTAGAAGCTACTTCTGGTGGGAGTTCAAGGTGTAAATTTGATGCTTCTTGTTGCTGAGGAAAGATGAGTGGAGTTTGTCAGTCCATCACAGTTCAACTCGACATAAGGATAACTAAGCTAATTTTTGGTAACATTAAAAAAGGTGGCAGTAGGGAGAAGGTCATTTAATGAGTTCTTCTAAGGCTGAATCAGTAGCTGAGAAGAAATCTCATTTATTGTTGTTGAGGAACATGAATTCTGCTATAGAGCTATGTTGTGTGATACACACCAGCCAGGAAGCCAATGTAATCAGGTTGTTTTGAGCAGCGGTTGATTTGCATGTCTAAGCTACGTTTCTCAGCAGGTGTGGATAGTGTGTTTTGTTCATAAACGTTACAGAGTTTTGCATATGCTTTTTTTTTAAAAAAATAACCCAAAAAGCAGGGGCAGATATGCTGAAATTATGTGTTTGTGTTTTTCCTGTGGCCCACGAGAAAAAAATGCCATTTTTGAAATGCTGAGTCCGTTTGTTTAAAAAAAGAAAAAATTGCCAACCTTCTAAGATATAAAAATAGAAGATATCTGCTGTCCTTATTACTAAAAAGAAATAGTCTTCCATCAAAGGTGGGGAATAAAATAGCACATTCTTTAAGTCATCTCCCAGGACTAATTTTTCCCAAGTCCTTCGTGCTGAATCCTGCTGATTCAAAATCACAGATGTCCAAACATGTTGGTGACAAATTTCTTTTGGACAAGTAAGATAAAAATAATTACTCCCCTTACTTCTGGTGGGACAGCAGAGAGGACAACAAAGAGGGATTTTCTAGCAAATTCAGAAGGCTAGTCTGGAGTTACACCTTGCCTGTAGGTGTAAATTCTCGGCGCCTTAAATAGATATGTTGGATGTAGTTGATACAGGAACTGAAGTTACTTTGAAAAGACCCTGCATACAGGGCTGCTGAGAAACCAAGAGTGTTTGGAGTAAAAGAACAGTGATGGCTATCAGTTTAAAGTAAGGATCATCAGCCTTCTCTGGGTTCAGGTATCCTCCCAGCTGTGCTTCTGCAGTAGTGTATCCTGATCGAATGAGGAAGTTTAAAATGAGTAGAGAATTATGGGACTTGTCCTTTGCATCCCTTTTTTTTAAAATGGCACCTTGTGGGAAAGTGCTGATGTAAGGAGTGTCTTTTGCACCCAAGTAATGTACAAAAGAGTCAACAGCATCAAAATGAAACTGAAGGTTCTGCTGGCACTTCTGGGAAACACTGTTTGCTGTCTATAACTTCATTTTTCGTTCCCAAAGAAGAAATTAATTGGAAGGAAAGGAATGGAGTACAGGAAATTCACAGGTCAGAAGGCTGACAAGGTCTATAAAAGATAATATGCCAAACCCTAATGAGAAAAAAAAGCATTCTAATATTTAAACTTGACACAGGTGATAAACTATCAAAATGCAAGCAGGCTTAGATGTACCATGGGCAGAATTGTGGGTGTCCAGGAACTTTTACTGTGGAAAACTTGGAGGAGGATTCAGAGGATCTAAAATTTGGTCTTCGGGGTCCACAAGAGTATTCTAATACTTAACTCACTTGTGGATCAAGCTTGTGAAAGGTTTGAATACTTCTGAGTATAGTCAGTTTCATTTTTATCTTACATTGCAACTGGGAGGTTGTTTTGAGAACCAAGGGCTGGTAGGTGGCTATACTGGACTGAACAAAGAGATGTGCCTTAATATTTTTTACTTCTTGCTCCTCTTCCTGTTTCAGTTTCTTAGCAGTGCTCTTCACTGATTTACAGGTGCTCAGAGGGGCAATGAATTTTGCCAGAGAAAAATTCATTGAACTTGCAAATAGTGACACATATAGCAATGTGTGTTTACACTTTAGATTGCTTTGTAGCATTTGATTACAAATGAGGTTGCAAGATAGCAAGCATTGCTATATGGCGTGCAGCTTCTTGAAAAGAGATAAGAGTGCTGTTGTAAGTTTGCACGTGAAATTTTAAAGCAGGCGCATTAGAGATTGATAGCAAAGGTCAGCAGTAGAGAATGGTGTCATCGTTTTGGATTTCAATTCTTTTACTTTGAGATACAGAACTAAGGGCTAGCGTTACTGAAATCTTAATTTTCCTCAGGAACTGAAGCGCTGTACTACCTGTACAAATTAATTATTTCATTTGTCTCTCCAACTGTAAAGTAGAAATAATAGTACTTTTATGTAAGGTGCAATTAAAAAAATGGAATCAAACTCACCTGTGAGTACAGGATATATTAAAAGTGAGTCACAATCAGAAGTTGATACTGATTTGACTATTTGTAATTGTTTTAGGACAAATGAAGAGAAAATGGGAAGAAAGAGTGAAAAGAGTGGAAGAACTAGCTTCTTACTATGAAAGAAATCCTCTTCCTCCAGTTTATAGACCAAAGCTGTCTGAACCCTTTCTGCCATCATCTGTTTGGAAAATATTTTTTCGTCAGGCTGACGCTTTCAGTTATGTAAAAACCTGCAAAGAGGTAAATTATTTGTTAGTTGAATGTCACGGCTCTTTAAGTACTGCCAAGGTTGAACTTCAGTTAACAGTTGACAGTAAAGGCTTTATCAAATTGCAAGGTATTTTCTCCCCCAGTTCTGAAACAGCGAGGCTTTTTTGTTTGTTTGTTTGTTTGTTTGTAGAAGCTCCTCCTGCTCTGGAGGTAGCTCTAAGTACTAGTTCTAATAATTGCATTTATATGTGATGTTAACCTCTAACAATGAAAGTAATTTTTATTAACAATGTAGTGATAGGTATTTTCCTTCTGAAGATAAAGGAGCTGTCAAGGTTGGCAGGAGAATGGAAAGGTAGTGAGAGCAGAGGAGCAAAAAAAAATGAGGAAGAAAATGAAATAAACAGGAGGCAGAGACAAAATAAACACAATACAACTTTCCAGTGCCATTAGGGTGGCACGTTCAGGTGATAAGAAGTGATGAGCCAAATAAACATCATGCAAAATGTATCCTCTGTTTTCAGTTCTCTGCACTTAATATTTCTCAAATTGATCTCTACTTTTAAAGAAAATACCAGTTTCTTTCCACTGTTTTAGGTGTTAAAGTAATCCTGACAGTCTGTTTTCCAAAATGCATTCTTATTGGCTTGGCAGTGGCTTCCCCCTCCCCCCCCCATTTTCTTTTTAGATTTCCAAATTCAGATTTAAGTAATGTAGAGTATAAAGAATGTTTGCTATAAAGCCATATGCTGCTCTGATGTCCACAAGACTGTTCCCTTCAGGACATTACTCCTCCTCCCATTAGGTCCACTTATCACTGATCAGAAAATAGATGGCTTTGCTGAAAAAACAGTTTACATTAATGCACAGCAAAGAAAATCTTCAAATTTTCACTCATGTAACTGAAATAAGAATGATGTTCTTAATTAAAATGAGGTGCTGTGTGGGTTGAAAAAGGATAGGTTTTTTACTACTTGTAATTTTCTAATATTTACTAACCTTTGACCAAATAAATTTATATTAAGTTGGAAATTCTGAGTACTTTAACTGGTTCATTGAATAAAAAACCCCCAAACTTCAATGTTTTTATTTAAAAGGATGTTCATGTATTTGCCTTGGAAAATAACACACAAAGTGGACAGAGGTTTTACCTTGTGACAACATACAAAGAGCTTTGGTTTTATTACACGTGAGTATATGAAAAGGTACCCTATGCATTACTATAAGATAGTAGCATGCTAGATCTACTCTTATCTGGTAACAGCTCTTAATGGGTAGCCCTCCCCAGTAGCCCATCTTGGCAGTGGGGGAAAAAATCTTCATATGGACAAACCAATCTGTTCTATAGTGGGCTTCAACTTTCTCTCAAGTTGCAGACTGCCGTTATTTCCTGGGAATTAAGGACCTCATCTACTGAACTTAAATCTTACAGCAGTAAATTTGCTTTTGCTGTCAGCTTTTCTTGGGGGATCATACCAGTGTGACACAGATGTATTTCTATGATTAGTCATGCACCATTTTAAAAAGGCGTTAATATAAATGTTTGGCTACTAACATGTGTTTTTGTATTTGTTTCCATCATTCCTTAAATTCTCAGCAGCGTTTCATTTGGTAGTATGTATTCTAAGACTTGGGGGGGGATGAGGAGAATACTTCACAAATTTAAACACTAGGGCAGACAGATGTCTTTGTTGATACTTGATGATGTAGTTAGCATCAATTTTTTCAAAGCCTCGTAGGGCTGTTGCTGTTGTTTTAATGTGGATAGTTGATAGTAAAAGTAAAGAATATTTAGGACTTGTGGGATTCTTGTTTGCAACTGAAATGTATATTTATTGTATGAGGTGGTGATTTGCTTTTGTTTTCCTTAGCAAAAGTTATAAAAAAAGTCTTATGCATTGCTATGAAGTAATTCCTGAAAAACATGCGTGCAAACTTTATTTTGATTTGGAATTCTACAAACCAGCAAATCCTGGTGCAGATGGCAAGAATATGGTTGCAAAGTTAATTGAGGTAAACTGGAGCAAGGTCATCTTGTACATTGATATTAATTTGTTGTTGCTTTAATTCTCGATTATTCTGTAGTAAAATGAAAAAGAAGTGTAGAACTAGTGGTCATATTTAATGAAGTAAAAAGCACTGTTTTAATTAAAGCCAAGGTTCTCTCCTTTAAATGAAAGGGGAAAATGATGGTTGTTGGAAGCCTTTTGTTTACTGATACGATGTTTGTGTTTGCAGACTGGTTTATCTGGTCTGCCACTTCAAATCTGTAAAGCTAAAGGAGTATTTAGGTATTTTTCAGAGCAGCATCAATTAAAGTGTCGACAAACTGTAAAAAGCAACCTTTACTCGGTTCTGCTTAGATAAATCCTTCCTGATTTTAGATGGTTTTCTGAAATCTAGGGATTCCCCAGGTTAAGAAGAGAACGTTGGATTTGCAGGGTGGGGGATCTGAGATGCTGAAATCCTAAGTTTTCAGACCTTTAGGTTCTAAGTCCCAGTCCTAAACATGACTAATCACAGGCTTAGTTTATTTAAGCTTTTTAGGGGGTTAGAGCTATTTTAGAACCAGATGTCTTCTGTTTTCTGCCTATTTTTCATTGGGTCATACAGATTAACTAGCTAAATCGTATCAGTGAATTAGCATACCAACCCTTTCTATCATGATGGGAGTAAGCCTGCATTACAAGCATTGTTACTGTGGGTGTGAACTGCTTATGGTGTTAAAAAACAGATGATAGAATGGTTTTGGCTGGAAGGGACCTTAAAGAGCATCCAGTTCCAACTCCCCCGCCATGGGCAGGGACATGTCTGACTGGATCAGGTCGCTCAAAGCCCCATCCAACCTGGTCTTGAACACCTCCAGGAGTGGGGCTTCCATGACTTCTCTAGGCAACCTGTGCCAGTGCTTCACCACTCACAGTATTAACTTTCTCCCTAATATCTAATCTACACGTACCCTCTTTCAGCTTAAAACTGTTACCCCTAATCCTGTCACACAGTCCCTGATAAAGAGCCCCTCCCTGGCTTTCCTGTGGGCGTCACTCAAGTTAAAGCTACTAAATTAGACTTTGACCTGAAAATCTGCACTATTAGTATATACAGTGACTTGCTTATTTCAGGAAATACAGTTTATATCAAATTTGGTTAAAATTTGCTATGTTATGATTTAGTTTGATTTAAATTATTTGTATGCTCAAAATGAGACTTAAATAAAAAATATGTAGAATCTGTATTTGTGTTCGATTTTATAGATAACCACTATTAAAAATGCTAGAGAAAATAGCTTAATTGATGTTTATCATTTCAGCTTGTCTGCCAAAAATTGAAAGAGCTGTATGATGTAAACTGTTCAGCCGAAGATGTATTGAATCTAGATTCCAGTACAGATGAAAAATTTAGTCGACACTTAATATTTCTACCCCAAAATACTGTATTTCAGGATAATATTCATGTTGGTAAGTGTGTTCTTTTCTCCTAGAAATAAAAGGTGAAGTTTTGACTTTGTACAGTACTATCTCATATTTCAGTATTTATCTTAATAGAATTATATGTGGAAGAAAACATGTATTCCCAGAAGAAATTAAATATCTTTTTCATTCTGCTTCTTTTTTGTTACACCTCATTATTTCTCTGCTTATATCCTGCTTACTTTTTCTAGAATTAGGATATGTGTTTGCAAAAATGTCACTTTTTTGTGTTTGTATGTTTCATTTAAATAAACTGCTGGCAAGACAGCCTTTACAGTATGATTATGACTCCTTAATTTTCAGTCTTAACAATTGAAGATCAGATTATTGGCTCTAAGTATAGTTGATTTCTGCTCAGCACCGAGTCAGAAATGCAGGATGAAGATGTTTTTAAGACATCTGCGCATAAACATGATTAAGAGAAAGGTGAAAACAATTTTCATTGTTGATATAAGTTGAAATTTCATGGGATATGGCAACTCCAACACGAAGAATTGCCAGTTCAAGAGACTCCATTTTTAAAATCAGTATAATCATAGCTCCTCACTTCACAGAAAAATGTTGAACGTACTTTTAAAATACTGTTTATGAAACATTAAGGTGCTAGTGATGAGCATTAAGAAAAGCGAATCTGGAAATTCTTAATTTCTTCTTGTGGATATGTTCTGTTTGATGTGCGGTAAAGCAAGTTTATGGGCATACATTGAACACAGAGGGTGCAGTAGAATGTCATCTCAGTTTTATCTAAGTGAAGCAGGAACTGATTTAAAACAGCTTGCCCAGTGGTGCAATTAAAATTTGTATCAACCTACAAAATGTGGAAGTTTGCGTTATTGCACCTGCAGCCTTGTTTTTATCATTTCCTATTGTGTGAGTGTTTGATTTTGTAACCTTTGTTACAAAAGAGAACAACTGTGGTAAGGGAGAGGAAGCAGAAATGCTGTTTGAGTGTATCATATTAATAACCTCATGGGTTATTAGAAGGGATGAAATTTAGATTTCTGACATTTAGCTTTGCTGTTTGTGTTCAGTAGGAACTGTGACAACAACAGCAGAGTTACATGCATCAGAAAGACATTATGTGCTTTGTTGTGGGGTTTCCACTGGCAGTAATTTGGTAATTTAGGTCATGCTCAGGTTCCTGCTTTTATTGTCTCTGCCCATCACAGGGGGGTTGGAACTGGATGGTCTTTAAGGTCCCTTCCAACCCAAACTATGCTATGATTCTGTGATTCTGTTCTGCTGTCTGCTTGATAGTCTTTATGCCCAATCTTCCTTTTAATTTCTCACTCTTGCCTCTTTTTCTAGCTCCTCTCATTTGCCTTTTCTGTCTCTCATTCTGATCTTGCGTAAAGCTTATACTGAATTTTGTCTTTTATTTTTTTTTTATACCAGCTGTGCTTTTGAAGTAGCTCCTTGCTATGCGCTGTGTATATCCTAGCAGGGGATAGGCCTGTGTCCATGTACAGATGTTTTCCCTAAATATTTTTAATATATGCACGTGCATCACTTCAGGCCAAAATTTAGATCCTTACTCCAATACAGAGAGGCCACAGGATTTCTCAGAATCAAGTTGGGTTTTTTAACATTAAACCTCCTATTTCTCATCTGTAGCAGTAGTAGAATCTGTGACCTTACACTTTTTGAGGAGTAGCTCACACGCCAAGCAAGGCAGATTGTCAAACTTACAAGCAAATGCTTATAATACTGGCTGCCAGCCTCAAACATGACAAAGAGTAGCTATTTTGTATGTCACACTGTGGTAACAGCTAAAAACCCGTTACACTTAAATGGAATTACTGCAATTTTTAGTTTAAAAGTATGGTCTTTAACTCCATTGCCATTATAAAACTCTTAAGTAACACATGCTTGACAAGTTATTTGGTATGACAGTAATTTTAGCCTGTGATCTTGATAACTAAATTACATTAGTCAGTTCTTTCAGTGGAAGTTTGAACTGTTTGTTCTAGTCCATTAGTTCAGTGTCTGCATCTCCACCATGATGTGACTTTGACATATTTGTTGTCAGCCTTAAAATGTATTTAGTTTGTGTACTGATCTTTGTCTTTTCAACGGGATGTTGAAGTCGCAGTAAAAACTCATTTTTTTTATAATTGAGATATGTAAATGTCAGTGTTAAATTCATGCATGTTGCCACTAACATTACACTCTATATTCATTAATGCATTATAGTAACCTGCTTGACAAATCTGCCTTAAAGCATATTAGCTTTGTACTTTGTCCAAAATACTACACTGAAGTAAGTGACTAAAAATGCAGACAACTTCATAAAGTAATTTCTTTTGAAAGATACAGAAGGTGTTTATTTCAATTTTATACTTTTATCTAGCTTCAAATTTAGTTTGAGAAATTGTAGCTGCAGTCTATGCATTTTGGTTTCATCATATTGTCTTTATTTCTAAAGAAGTAATTGCCAAGCCCACTCACTTCTCTCTCTTCTCAGTAGTAAAATTGTGAAGGGGAAGATTGGAGCTGTATGATGCAGTTAATACACCATTGTTTATTTTCTCATATTGTAAAAAATAAGTTTAGTAAAAATCCCTGTCAGGCATGGTTTTTTTAGTCCAAAAGATTTATTTAAAAAAATCAGTTGGGGGAACCCAGACTATAAACACTTGCATCTTGGCTGTTTTGAAAAATGTTTGCACAGGAACAACTAAGTTCATTCTGGACTCCTAAGTGACATTATCAGTTTTGGGGTTTTTTTTGTTTGTTCTTAAGGTAACTTTGTGAGAGCCATTTTGCAGCCTGCCCTACAGTTAATGGAGAGTAAAGCAGCTGTTGAGATTCCAGAAGAAGGAGCAGGCCGTGTTTCCCCATGTTCCTCAGAAGCAGTTGGATTAGATGGTTCTCTTACAACCCTCATAGAAGCCGAAGATGCTTCCAAAGGCTGGTCAGTCACTGCGTGCCAAGCAAAGGATGTGGAAACAACACAACAGGGAGAAAATTCAGATTTTTCCTTTCTAATAGTAAAGGATAAAGAAGGAGCCAAGCAACTTTTTGTGGATCTAGGTAAATATAAGAAGTGCATTTAAACTGATTTGCGATGTAAAAAAGTTTAAGAAATGAGATCTTCTTTTTGATTACAGACAATAAGAACAACAGTGTCAGAATTTAAACCAAACACAATACATGCTGAAACTGTGATCATAAATGCTGTACTTTAAAGGAGCCTTAAATTCTTGGTCCATGAAACTTATATTACTGCATCTAATTATTTTGTTCTAAACTTTGAAGAAACTTGCACAGAAGACTCTGTAATTAATTTTGTTCCTTGAGGACTTAAGTGTTTCTGTTTGGATTAAAAAGAGAGTGGTATTTATTATTTATAGATATATTTATAGAGGACAGTATTTATTTATTAGTATATGCATTTATTTTTATACAGATTGCATTTCTATCATCTCAGTTCAATGAGAAGTTGCTTAATTATGGAACAAGTTGTACAGGTGCAGCCTTCTGTATTGTTCTCTATGTCTGGATTGAGCCTTTTTCCCATTTGGAATGGCAGTTGTTAGGTTTTAATGACAGAACAATAGAAATTTTGGGTTGGGCACTTAATGCCCCAGTTGTGATTAGACTATTCATGTTATTGAAATGTTTAAAATCTCCACGGTTATAACACCCATAATGAAACTGAAGTTTGAAGGTTCCACCCTTACCATCCCCATATCTGGTTTCTCTGAATATTACCCTATCTCAGCGAAATGCAAATAGCTCAGGACACTTTTGTACAGCCCCATTTTGTGTGCTTGAGGGGACTATTCATCATGTTGTTTTCTCAGACTTCTCTGAACAACCCCCACTTCTTCAAAGTTGAATTTGGAATCACGTCTATTGCTGGCCTGTTCAATCTGTCTTGTATAAATGTAATCCCAGAGCTGGCCCTGTAGAAGGTTTCTCCATTACTGATTGAGAAGGATTACTTCATACCTACTGTTCTAATTCCTTCAAGCATATTTGTGAATGGACATGAAAGAAAAACTAATTGTTTACTGTGTCACCTTTTAAGAATTTAGTCTCCCAAAATTAACAACCTTCAATATTCGTGTAACACACATAACTTGAAAGCGGGAATGCTAAGGTCAAACTAAAATAGCTGGAATACCGCATTACATCATGCGGCTGCAGTGCTAGAAAGTGATGTGATGTTCTTGTTTGAATTCAAGTTCTTCTATCTTTGTGAAAATGAAATACAACCTACAAATAAAGAACCAACCTCCTCAATAAATTCTTAGACAGGTTAGGGAGTGTTTAAGATACCTGGTTTTTTGTTGTCGTTGCTTGTTTTTGAGATTGGAATTAAGTTTTCCTGATATGTGCTTCTGTGTCTGGTCCACAGAGTTTCAGGACTATTAAGCGCTCTTGGTTAAAATAGTTGTGCAACTTTTTATGCTCAGTTGTGTTTCCCAAAGTGTGAAAGCACCGATTTCTTACACTGAAGTGAAACTTTTAGCAGTGATAATGTCAGAATGATTAAAATGCCTCTGTTGTGGTGTTAAGTGTTTGTCTTAATTATTCCATAACATAAAGGTGTGCATGATATTGCTTTGTTGCGTTTCTGCTATGGGAGGTGAGCCAAAGTCAGGAAGAGTTTCCATCCATTCCTTAGACTCTTAGCTGGACTCAAGGAAAATTGTTCAATTTACAAGTCCTAAGTATTTGAAAACCTAGCCGCCATTGTTGTGTTAAGAAATATTTATTTTCCTATAGGAGTTTATACAAGGAATAGAAATTTCCGGATGTATAAATCATCAAAAGCAGGAAAAAACGTGATTCTGAAGATAGCAGAGGATAATGAGTTTGTCCCTAACTGTGAAGAGAAAGTTTCATTGGAAGAAGCGTATTTTCTCTCCTCTTTGATTTGCAACATCAGGTAGTTGTTTAATTGTGATGGAATTTTAAATATTTTTAAATGCTATTTTTACTGGTTTTAGAGATTTTTCTCTTGCAGCAGTTACAAATTACTATAAGTGGGCAGCTATTCCATGAACACTGTTACAGTGTAATAATACAGGAGTTTCCAGTAGAATTTTTTGGTTTTGAAGAAAAAATGTCTTGGAGCCCTCTCTTTTTTTTTTTTTTTTTTTTTTTTTTTTTTTTTTAAAAAAAACCTACCTTCAAACATTTAAAGGAGGCAGAACATGTGGTCCAGCTTCTGAGTGGTGCCTCATTTCTCTGTATGTTCAATTCTCTGTGCTGAAACGTAACCATTACAAAGTTTGGTTGGATTCTGTATAGTTCTTAAAGAAAAACTTATGGATTTCCAGTCAATTAAATACACAGTCTAAATATTTTCTCTATTATGATCAAAATATAAAAAAGTCTTTTGTATTGCATGCCTGATTTCCCATTTGGTTCAGTATTCTGAGGCTGGATATTGGTATATAAACTAATCAAGTTTTCTGTATCTAATCTAAATCTCTGATATATATATTGTCCTGTACCAACTGTATCTTAAGATGATCCTAATTGTTACGGCAGCAGAAAGGTTAAAATGGTACTGCCATCTGTAGGCTATTATGTGTAATATTTTTATTTAATGCACGTATTGGTTGTGACTTCAGTTTATATATCCTGATATGTTCATTAGTCTGAGTGGATGCCAGCGGCCCTGCAGTCTTTAAATGCCTGGGGTTTTTGCCAGGAACTAAATTTTCTGTTCTGGAGGAGGAAACCCTGCCCTCTGCAGGTGTATGTCAGAGGAAACCATCCAAATAAGAAGAAACAGGGACAGTGAAAGGGAGCACGGAGTCCCAGGATTGCTGAGGTTAGGTGGGACTGCTGGAGGTCATCTGTTTGAGCTCCCCTGCTCTCCAGCAGAGCCACCCACAGCCAGCTGCCCAGGACCATGCTGTGTTATAGAATCATAGAATAACCAGGTTGGAAGAGACCTACCGGATCATCAAGTCCAACCATTCCTGTCAAACACTAAACCATGCCCCTTAGCACCTTATCCACCCCTGCCTTAACTCCAGGGAACATGAATCAACCACCTCCCTGGGTAGCCTATTCCAATGCCCAGTGACCCTTTCTGTGAAAAATTGTTTTCTATTGTCCAGCCTAAATCTCCCCTGGCAGAGGTTGAGACCATTTCCTCTTGTCCTGTCCCCTGTCACTTGGGAGAAGAGCCCAGCTCCCTCCTCTCCACAACTTACTTTCAGGTGCTTGTAGAGAGCATTGAGGTCTCCTCTCAGCCTCCTCCTCTCCAGGCTAAACAACCCCAGCCCTCCCAGCTGTTCCCCATAAGGCTTGTTCTCCAGCCCCTTCACCAGCTTTGTTTGCCTGGTAACTGGAGTAGCTTGTACCAGAGTGCCCATATCTCCCCTCCCACCCTGACATGTTCTCCCCCACTTTCTGTGTGGTAATCCTCTCCGAGTCACCAGTTCCCCACATCCAGGCTCGCTCCTGTCTAGCCTGGTCTCAATTCCCTCCCCCTTCACATCTACTTTAAAGCTTGGTTTATGAGCTTAGCTAGGTTTTTATCAAGGGCTTTAGCCCCGCTAGGAGACATGTGTTCCATCCTTAGCAACAAAGTCTGGGGGTGCATGAGCCATCTCATGATCATAGAAACCAAAGCCCCTTTCCTCACACCAGGCTCCGAGCCAGACATTAATCGAGTTCTTCCTGACTTCCAGCTCATCTCTATTTAGCCTTGGGATGGAGCAGAATACTATTTGTGCCCCAGTGCCCTCCATCATTTTTCCAATGGCCCTGAAGTCCTTCTGCTTACTAAATCATCATTACCAGTTTGGACTACTATCAGGATAGTAGTCTGTCTAGTGGACCAGGGAAAGAAGTTTTCTAGCTACCTCCTTCACTGATGCCCCTGGTAAGCAGCAGACCTCTCTGTGGAGCGGGTACAGTCTGCAAATGGGTCCCTCTGTTCCTTTTAGGAGGGAGTCCCCTACAACAATCACCCTCCTCTTCTCCTTAATGGAGGGTGTTTTTCTGAGGATGGTGTGGCCTGGGGAAGGATTCTAGGCTGTGGGAGCCGTCATCCTCATCCTCAGGATTGGATTCCAGCACATAGTACTTGTTCACCAGGGGGATCTGGGGTTTTGCTGTCTGGTTGAGGGGAGTATGTTTCCTTCATATGGCAGGAACTTGCTGCCCATCTCTTGTAACCCCAACCTTGCAGTTTGCAGGTGGATGGTGTTTGGACATACCAGCTCCAGCAGGCTGCTGAGTTAGTATGTTATAGTGTACTGTGTTGTGCTGCAAGTATCACATTTTCCTTTGTATTCTCTCTTTTCTTCAGCGTGAGGGATGACACAAAAGTTCTGTCATCTGGCCTTTCAGAGGAGGAGAGTACAATGCCTGCCTTTTTAAACAGAAAAACTACCAGAGGCAGCAGAGGTACCTCAAGGCTTTTCTACTTAAATCAGATGTACTGTGACTTACACACCTGATAAGCTTGACAAGGGCTTTTCTTTCTGCCTGCTTTCTGCTATACCGAAGGATACTCTGCAGTGCTTGAATGCCACTTACCTTCCCCTCCTGCTCCCATAGCTGTCACTCTGTCCCAGCTCCCTCTGTACCTTGCTGGGGGCTGGGTGGGTAGTAGCTTAAAAGATCTGCAGGAAATTTACTAGTGGGTTTATCCCTGCGTTCATTTAAGGATTTGGTGTGATTCCTGTAGATTTTCTGTCCGAAGTCTATATAATGTATAACAGTGTCACATATCACCATGACAAAACCACTAATGGTATGTGTACATGGCCTTTGTTCTAACAGATTCCCTGGAAGGTTATCAGGAGTCACCATATCCAGAAATCGATTCTTTTGTTCGTTCTTTGGTTAATAAGGATGGGGTGCAAGGAGGTAAAGATTGCTTTACTATTTACAAATGAGTGTTCTCCAGCAGTATTTTTAAGAATTAATTTTTTTCTCCCAGGAATAAGGCGATGGAATTATTTCTCTTTGGAAGAAATACTTGTATATGATATTTCTGGTTACCGTTGGTGTGAAAATATTGGAAGAGCTCACAGAAGTAACAACATTATGTACGTTCCTTAACTATTCACTTTAAACCAGCTTTATTTATTTTCCTGCTCAACTCTTAAAATATAAATAGTCTGAAAACTCTCACAGATAGTACCTGTTATAATTTCTACTCTCTGTGGGGATACAACCCTTTTTTTACTTAAAAAACCTCCCATAGTTATCTTTGTGATAACAGAACTTGTACTTCTAATATTTCTATGAAATAATCTTCATGCTATTTAAAATACGTGCCTAAAGGTAATAACATACAAGTCGGAGTATGTGAAATGTATTAAGTGGCACTGTGCTTTGATGATGCTTAGCCAGGAAGCTGAACAATCAGAAATAAGATAAAGAAAACAGACCACACTTAAATTCATTTACAGTGCATCTTAAGTTATGTTCTTATGTTACTAAAACAACAAAGGTAACTCCTGCTACTACTTATAGTCAAGAAGTTTTGCTAGTGACTCTACAAGGACTCTGACTTCTTGTTATTTTAGCAAAATAGGTGTTGAAAAGTCAGGTTTTTAGATGACATAAGAATTGCAGTATATAATTAGTAGAAACATTATCAGTTAAACATAATTCTACATAACATTTAAAATAACTGAAAGATAAGGAATGTGGTTTTGAGAAATCTGGGTAGGGCCTGCCTGCCCAGACATTAAGCCAGATACACTTGGTGTTTCTAAAGCACAGCTGAAAGATCTGGGTTAACAAATCAGTTGCCAGGAAATAGTGATTTTATCTGGGCTTTATAACGAAATTATCTGTAGGAGCAACAGCAGCAACAAAATCTTACCTTACAGTTAGGTCCTGTAAACTAATCTTACTTTAATGACATTTTCTTCCAAGTGTAATGTGATGATTTAGTCACCATTTGACTTTCGAATGTCAGTCTTAAAAGAAATATATTTTTAACTTGAGAAGCTTGAAGTTTATTGAAAAAGTAGCGAGCCTGTACAAAATAAGTATGTAAAAAGTATGTCAGAGTATGAAAGCAGTATCCATAGATGGGGATGAACAAAACCTGTTCTTTTAGTGTAATAGTTTCCCGCTGTCTTTATTCACTTAATTTATGTACTGTTACTAAAAACTAAATTTTTTTTTCTTAGGATTCTGGTAGATCTAAAGAAGGAAGTTTGGTATCAGAAGTGTCATGATCCAGTCTGCAGAGAACAAAATTTTAAATCACAAAGTATGTTTGCTGTGATTTCAAAGCAATTAAGTTTAATACCTTTTGGAATATTAACTTTAATTAATGCAGTATATTTGGTTTAGGTTTTCCATTACCACCTAGGATATGTCTCCCATCTCTGTTCAATGAGGTATGTTTTTATCCTATTGATAAGCTAAAGTTCTTGTAGGTAAAGCTGCCTTCTGGGAGTCACTGAAAATCCCCACTAGCATGATCTTTTGAGCTCCATGCAGTAATTACCCTTGTATCGAATAAGTCCCTAGAGCAGTTGTGGGGCTGTGGTAGCTCCATATATTCATTAAGTTCTCAAGCAGCAAATCTAAAACAAGAACAGATAAAGCTAAGTTACTGGAATAGCCTAACTTCACCTGAGACTAATGATTGTCTTCTGTTTTGGTGTGAACAGCAGCTCCCAGTGCATAAAACCATAAGACCACTGCAGGTGCAGAGAGGCAAAACTGCCCAAGTTAAGCTCTGCTCTTAGGCCACCTAAAATGGAAGTGCTACTGGAATGCTCAAGTCAGTCAAATTTAAGTCAGTTACCCTTGAAATTGAGGTTCACTTAACTCCATTTTAGTGTTTTAAAGCAGCTGTTTACCCGTACAGGTAGAATATTTAAACTGAGTTGATACTGCACCTAGATTCTAAGCCCTGAATATACTAGTTTTTGCACCAAGTAGACAATAGAAGTTGGCCTGTTTTGCAACTTTTAAATTTATGCTTTATGCTTTTAAATTTCGTACTGCAGAATAGCACATTAAGCTTTATTTAAGCAAATCATCAATAGCTGTGTGATTTGATAGTGTAGTTTAAATGCGTTTTCAGCTCCTGTCACTTTCTTTAAATGGACACTAAAATTACTGTTGATCTTTTATTATTTTAAGAAGCTGTATGCAACACATTACTTGCAGTTTGCTAGAAAAACAGCAAATTTCTATTCCTATTAAAATAGGCTTCCACAGGTTAATTTGGCTATAAATATGCCAGAAACCCTGTTTTGTTGGCCAGCTTTCTATAGCATCTGTCACATATGACAGTATGACTTTTGGATTTCCAGATCAGTTAAAGTTAAAAAGGCCATTTCCATATGGAATAAATAGCATTCTTGTTTCTAAAAGGAAGAAGAGTGTGTGCTAATGGATGAAAGAGAGACCACAGAAGAAAAAGTAAACCCACATTCTAATGTGTCAGACTTGTCAAAAAGCTCAGCATCTCTGGAAAGAAGCTTGTCTGAAGGCTTGCTGTGGTCAGATAGTGAGTGGGACAATGCAAGTGATGATGCCTCTCTCCTAGAAGCTACTGAAGATGTGGAACTAGCTGAAGCTGCAAATGACAGTCTGAATCATGACATGGAAGAAATTCCTGATGAAGTTCTTTTGGAAGCTTTAAAGAAACAGGATGCTTGTAATAATGGTGGCAGCTAAGCAGAGACTTGGCTGGCAAACAGGTTGCTAGCAATGAAACCTGCTTTAACACAACATGCGAGTCACATGCTTTCTGTGAAAGACATTGCAATGCGGTTAAAAAATGCACTTCCAGAGCTGCAAGACAAAGAACTGAGTAAGAAACAAGGGTGTTCACAAGTGGATGATCTTCAACAAGCACAGGGAGATGATTGAAGATTACATGGGGGCTGAAGAGCACTGGACTGAAAACTGGTCATGAATGCTGCTCCAAGTTTAGCGCTTTTAACACTGTCTGTGCAGTTTCTATTTTGTTAGCTGTGTGTTCAAGTTTTACTGATAAGCCAAGTAAAATAGACTTCTTTACTTCCAGAAATGGGAGGAAATTATTTATTTTAAATACAAATTTAATAAAGATATTTATCTATGACTAGTTCAACCAAAGCCTCTATGTTCTCTTTTAAGAGTATATTTTGCTTTCAAAATCACATTAATAGCCCAACATTGTTAGCAGAGCGCAGAAAAGTCTTTAACTGGAATTGCTGTTTCACGAACTTCATGGACCTTCTGAGTAAGTTCTCAGGCAGACTTTTTGACAATAGAAAGATACAATCTGATTAAAAAAGTCAATGAAGCAACATAAAGCAACTGTGCTTAAGCTTGTAAGCACTGATGATTCTAATAGTTGTTGTAACTAATGTTAAAAAGTCTATTAAAAACCACTTAATGTTTCTTTGATAACTTTGCTCTTTGTACAGCCAGAGCCTCTTCCAGTTTTTTATTAATATTCTGAAAGTGTCTTTCTGCTCCTAGGATTCTCCGCGACTCCACCAGAAGAGCAGGTAGGCTGGAAGCTCCATACTGTTGTTAAAGAAACAAAAGGACAAGGCAACATTTTAAACTGATGGACAAACCACTTCTATCTGTATTTCTTTTTTCCCCTCTGTCTGAAGTGGTGCAAATGATTTTTAAAAGCAAAGAACAGCCAGCATTCAGGAGTTCTCTGAAATGGCAGCAGTTCCCTTACACATGGCAGGCACATAACATTGTGTACGTGAAACACCACACAAGGTCACAAGCCATGGTGAAAGTGGAGGGAGTTCTAAGAGTACATGAGAGGTTAATCTGGTCATGAAATACAAGCGGTGTTCTTTTTTTGTAATTAACTGCCTTACAGAACAGGCATATGAAGTACTAGAGCTTTCCCTAACTTTTAACAATAACAAAAGAAATCGATTACTTGCCTCTCACTATTAATCATTCTTTGGTTTCTACAGAAAGGTTAGGCCTGAGGAGAACCATTATATTTTGATATGCTTTGAATGCCTGGACATGGGCAAAAAAGTTACAAATATTTTCTAACATGAGGCAAAAAAAAAAGTGAGATACTGCAGTACAGTAACACCACTGATTGTCAGGTTGGTTTCATAAAGATAATTAACAAAATATTGCTGTTTAATATAAGTTAAACATCAACAGAAATGCTCGGTCCAGGGAAGAAAAATGTGTGTGTGTGTGTGTAAGTTGATGCAGAACAGTTCAGAAATATGCAAAATATGGACTTACTACCACTTTTTCTTTTGGATTTTCTTCTGTGTAATCCAAACAGTCTTGCTGTAGCTCCTTTATATTGGTAAGTAATTCAGTCGCTTCCTTCAAGGAAGATTTTCTTTCTCGCAGCTCAGCATATTCCTTTTGCAATTTTATCAGTTGTGGTTCAGCTCTGAAAAAGGTTTTGATGACTCTATTTGAGTATTTGTTTCAGAAGTAACTATGAACATATTTTCTCTGAAGAAGACTTATGGGAAAGTTCGGTCACAAATACAAAGCATGCGTTAGTATAACACACTGCTTAATTAGAACAGTTAGTTAGCACATTATTATTTAAACAGGAGCATGGTTCCAAGTCATCCCCCCAATATCCCCAAACTTTTCTACATCTTACTTCTTGAGTCTGACAATATGGCCACTCTTAAGCACTTAAGTTTTTCAAGTGAAGTTTCTTAAGTGCCCAGTGCTCTGCATCTGCACAGACCTGCTTGTAGGTGTATGTGTTGAAGTATACTCAGGACCTACAAACTAGATACACCTCTGCCTAAGTAAAATGAAGGGCTCTATTTGTTAAATTAGCACTGCAAAAACTAAATGCCAGCAGCTGTTTTCACGTAATAGTGTTGCAGCAGGAAAGCTTTCTTAAAATTATTAAAACATAACAAATAAAAACCATGAAGACAGCTTTCAATCCATGCAGGAATTCAACTCCTTGTTAATGGATGTCTTGAATGATTTATTTGAGTGAAGCTTATCCTTAATTCTGCAAAGAAAACATGAGTGTCATGGTCAACAGAGAAGGGGCTTTCAGTCTGCCTTTGTGGTTCTGAGCTCATGGTTCCCTAGAGATTTAGCATGTATGGTATGTGTTCCTTCAGCATAAAGCTTGTCAATAGTAATAAGTTGGATTTGAAGAAGTCTAATGGCTCTTCTTAAGAACATAATTTCTGTGTTGTGTGTCTAAATGATACTTAACAATGCCAAGTTAGAGAAGTGGAATTGTGTGACTACATGAAATGGAAGCAAACCATGTATCCAGAGGCATCACTGCCAAATTGCAGAGGTGAAATACATTCTCCAACCTCAAACCCCAAAAATGCTCTGCATTGCCTTTGGAAATTTATGATTCAAAACCTTTGCAATTCCAACTGTAAAGTTAGTGGGTTTTTTTATGAACACGTGGTCTGAAATACCATCCCAGTTACCAGTCAGCTAAGAACTTGCAAGAATGACTACCTAGGCAACTGAAATAAGGAAAGAAGAGTTTATCCTGAGCATTTGTAAAAACAGAAAGCAACAGAAGTAGAGTTTCATAAAAACAAAAGAATAAAAAATATTACTTTCACTTCATAGTTACAAACCACCACACTCCTCAAGTTCTTCAGCTCCTTTTGAGCATCATTAAAAACATACCCCATTTGCTCTTCTCTGAGTTGCAACAGTCGCTGCCTTTTCGTTTTGATGTCTGTTATAACCTGAAAAAAAAACAGTGAGGCAAGGCTTTGAGATGGTTTCTGTAACTTCAAAGGCAAACAATACAATTAACCATTGACTTTTTTCTTTTGAGGTTTTATGCTTCTGATTCTGCGTGTGTGAGACTCCCAAGATATCAGACCTTAAAAACTGCTGTATTTTAAATTCATACTTTAGACGAATATTTTAAAGAATACTGAAGTGTTGAACTCTCATCTCCGTGCAGAATTTCTCTTAAAGAAGACTGCATTTACAAACATACAAAAGGAGTTTTGTGACATTGTAAAACATGGTCTTGCAGGTGTTTGTTTCTGTTTGAAAAATATAGAGTAATATGAATATACTTTCAACACAACTGTTGTAACTAAGGAACTAAGCATAATTAAGCTTTCTTTAATCCAACATCCAATTAAAACAAAACCCCAACTAATTACAAATTTAAACTTAGCAGCCATAAATCTGATTTTAAATTAACACTTAAGAGGCAAAATAAGGATACCTGAGTGGTTGTGGATACTCAATTTGTATTAAAGTTTTCATTTTACATGCAGAGTAGCTTACCATATCAAATTAACAAGACTTTAGCACATTAATTGCTACCTCCGAGAATACTGACTTGTTAAAAGCTGTTTTGTCATTGAAAAGCTTGCAGAGGAGGTTAATCTGGGCAGAAGGCCTCTGGCAGCCAGTGCCTATCCTGCTCTTAACTACCTCTACTGCAGGGTGTTCACCTCTCCTGATGAAACCAGTGCAATATTTTTTGCTCTTACACTGCTTCCTCCTGTCAGCGTTCCCCAGAGTGTGTATTTTCAGTTATTGCACACTCTGAATGAACAGAGGAACTACCTTTTTCCAAAAATAAGCTTGCAAGTATTTAGGGAATGCAGATCCCTTAGACTTCTCTCCTTTAAACGAAGCAATCCAACTCTGTCCTTACAGGTCACTAGCTTTGCTGCTCTCTTCTAGATTTTATATTAATTTATTTTTTTATAGACTAATTTGCTTTCCAGAGGCTCCATCAGTGCTCATAAAGGGTAAAAAAAATGGGTAATTCACACACAGAGACACCCACATATCCTAACATGCCTTCCTTCTATTTACAGCAGCATAGCAGTGCGTGTGTAGAGTCTGCAATCCATCCTGTCTCCTCAGATCTTCTAAAAGAACTCTGCCTCTGGTGGTTCCCTGCCCCCTGCTTGTGCAGTACACATTTTTTCATGGGGATTATTCTGCTTCTTTTAGTCAACTTTTTGAAGTTTCAGTGCTGACTTCTGCCAGCTGTACAGTCTAGTAACAGCACACTGGATATGTATTTACCTTAGCGGATTTTTTCTTCATATTCTTCAATTCCTGGGCTTCCACTATCTACAGAGGAAAAGAAATACAGGATGACAATGGAGCTTGATTTCATTGCTATTGCCTTAAAAACACAGTTGCAAGAATTGCTTTGGAATAACATAAGGAACTATTTAAATGATAAACAACACTGGTTCAAAGGAAGATAGGTGTTTCAGTTGTGTGTCAATTTTTAACTCTCTCCTCATACCAGGCAAAGACTGTTAGTCATCTTGCACTCATTAGTGTAAGTAATACTACTTGTACCAATCGGTATAATACTACCTAGCTTAATTTTTCTGTAACTTTATAACAAATGTATAAATCTAGCCACTTAAAAATCTGCTCAATTCTAATAAATCACTTAGAACTACAGTTCTAGTATTTATCCATTGTAGTTACCACAATCCTACAAAGTTCTCAGTTTATTTTACCAGTTCTAATTAGCAAGAAGAAATCTTAAGTCTTCCAAGCTAATAAACTTTTTATAGTTGGGTTCAAACTGTTAATCAAAAAGGATTATTTTCTCTGACCTATGTTAGAGGCCTTAGGCCAGAGTCACCGAGAGGCAGAATAAAGATTAAATCCTACCTTTTAAAACTCTAGTCTGTGAGATTTTAGAAGTGTTTGACATAACTATCTGCTTGTTTAAATTATGCAGTTCTCCAGTTCTACTACATAATGCTTTCAATATGACAAATATTAATGTTTCCCTATTCTAAAAAGCTGTCAGTTTTGCAATGTACTTGCATGACAGCAGTGTTGTGTCTAAAGAAAACTGTCATGAAAACCAGCACAAAGGCTGCCCACAACATACTGTTTTCATATTGTCTATCCTGACAAGAGGCTAGAAAATTTAAAGCATCATAAAATGAACCTGTAAAGGACAATATAAAACCACAGACATTTTGACTACAATGTAATATACAGCTCTATAATCAGTACTGCAAAAATAATTTTATTTATGGTGTACTTACCAGAGCGGTGATTTGGTCTTTGAAAGCAGAACAGAAGCCATCGATAGCTTTTCTGCAAATATTTGAGTCTATCCTTTGTCTGGAGAAGTCAGAGGGGCAAAACACAACCCATTTGGTTTAGTAAAGGAGGAATTTAATCCAAAAACATTAATTTGAGTAATGAATAAAGCCCAATGTTAAACAGCTAGTAGGACAGGCAACTACAGATCTTTCAGGTACTAGTAATACTTTAATTGCCACATCGGAAAACATCAGCTGAGTTGTCTTGTTCTTCTGTTTGGAAGAATATCAAGTGCCTGGAGATCACCTCAGTATCACATACCAAACACATTTGTATCATAGAAACCTAATAGGCACTAAAATAATGTAACCATACAAGACTGCATTCCCTAAAGGACAACCCATTAGCAAACACACAGGCAATTTATTTTTAAAACTTTGAGTATTCATCCATACGAAAGCAGAATATTTACCTGTAATTTGCTGCTATCTTCTCAAATTCAGTCAGAACAACGTCCAGTTCTGTAATATCTCTGGGAGATCTTTTCAGCTCTTCAGGACACCAAATCTGTACAGAACACGGCTCATCCACTGAAAGAAGAGGAAAAAGATAAGCACTGTACAATTTAGGTACATGTTCTAAAATAATAGCAGAGATATTGTGCCCACCATTAAAATAACCAACTAAAAGTTATAAACATTTTAACATGAAACTTGAGAAGAGGGAAATATGAATCATTTCATCTGGCTGAACAACTACGATAGACTCATCTGGGAACATTTCTGAATTTGGTTGATAAATTATATATACTATATTTCTTACCTTTCATAATTTCAAACCATCAGTTTGAAAACTGATAAAACAAGACAGTGTACTGCAGATACAACTGTTTGTACTGTAAAAACTATTAGCATGAGTCTGGGCAACCTGCATCACTCAAAGAATCATGAGTTGTCATATAAGATTTGTATACATTTTGTATTAATGCTATATATGCTTCAAAAAAACCCCCAACCCTATACAAATAGGTTTCTTCAAACTTTCCAACAGTATTATTAACTAATGCCACAAGAGGTTAAACCATAGCTCTTCTCACACTCCCACACGTAAATCTAGTACTTGAATGTTGTGGGACACCATTTCAAGGAAGCAAGATGACACCTGAGAAACAGTTTATAAAAAAATGCCACTGTCTTGAAGCTCCCTGTGTCAAAGATCTTTATATGAACTGCTCTGCTTTTGCTGCTAAGTCCAGGGCACTGCAAGCTGTGCCCCACAACTGGCACTCCAGGTTTCCAGACCAAGGGATGAGCTGAGTGTCTCAGCCTCATACCCAAGCTTCGTTCCAAGGGTAACCAGGCTGCATGCTAGAGGTAACACACACCTACCCTTTACTCTTTCAGGGGAATAACAGACAAGGCCAGGGATGAAAACCATGGGAATCAGAGCTGAGTGACACACTAATCCCATGATTTAACCATTGCTGAGGAGTGTCCAGACCAAAACTTAAACAAAACCATCCCAGTATGTTGCCATGCACCAGAAGCAAATACTTTATGGAAAAGCATTCATCTTAAATGAGGAAAACCTATACAGGAGTTTTCAAAGGTCTGTTTTACCAGAAGGATTTGATGTGCTGATCTCTAAAGGCCGCTTCTTTTTTGCCTGGAATTGAGTAGTGTTCAGAGCCTTCTGTGATATAAAAAGCAGAATAAGTTCAAAAAACCCCTAGGTTCACTTATTCAAAATTCTGAGAAACAGCAGTTCGGCAGAACACACCTAAGCGTTTCACCTTTTCACAAATTAAACATCAGTAACATTTCCTGAGGTTTATTTTGCTACAATCACCACAGAGCAATCTCACTGGTGAGGGGCAGCAGCTGCCTGACTGTGCTGACAGACTATGTCAGCCACTGGCTGTGCAGCAGGAAGAATGTCTTAAGGAGCATACAGCCTCTCAGTTCAGCATAATCATCACTCAATATTAACAGTTCTCTGACCAGCAGCGCTTCCTGACCTTCCTTTTCAACTGCATTTTGTCCCAATTCTTTCTCTACTTTCAATAGTTTGCGATATCCACAGTAATTCTACAATAGTGCTGCATACATGCGGTTTACTGACGAAAGACTAACTGTGTACTGAATTTTACAGCACAATTTTCACCAATTTTGATAAATTTATATATCTAAAGATCTTTTATGCAAACCTCTGCACAGCTGCTTCTATCATAGGCCCACTTTCTCAAGTCTGCAGATGGTTAACTCTTCCTCTGTATACCTGGAAGCTAAGTGGACCAAGTGTTTTACACTAATTGCAGTCTAAGTGCGGAAAAACACTCATTCAAAATTGAGTGACTCTTGCCTAGTTCCAATATATACTCAAATTTTATCAATTAAGAACTTAATTGCCTTATAAATATGTTCTTACTTCAATTCCGAACAACTACCAATGATTTGTATTCCACTTTATTGCCATTCTTTAAGAACATATATTCCTGATATCAAGAAGATATTTGAAAGAACAACATCTTCGTAGATGAGCAAAGAGAATGGGCTACAGGACACAGGCACACCTGGGATATTCTATTCCCCACTGACATGATGACTGTAGCTTTAAGCGTTTCACTAGGCCATCTCACAGGAATACTTTGAGGTTTAATTATTTGGGACACAGTTAAGTACTAGGGAAGTACTAAGAAACAAATGAAAGGTCTTGCTCTCTGCTCCTCTCTCATGCAGGCATAGCATGAAGTTAAAATTAAATTGACTGATATACAACTTTTTTCTTTTTTTACCACATTCTCCTCAGGACGCTCATTTTCAGGACCAGCTGTGCTGAATTTCTGAGCATCACCACCAGATCTTTTTGAGCGATGAGCTTTTTCACTAGGAAAAGAAAAATATCCACATGTAAACCCACTCCACAGAAAAAGAAAGACCTTCAGCCATATACACAATGAAGTCTTAGGTTTGGGGAACATTTTGTACTGCTGTGTCATTCAGGTCATTCAGTTTGTGTCTCCTAAACCAACTACCTAAGTTGCAAATGCCACATAAGGACAGAACAGAATCTTTATTCCTCAACAGCAACCCACTCAATAATTTAGAAATCCATTACTAACTGACCACTGGGGTAACCACTGTTTTGAGAAGAAACTTCAAAACAGAAACATCATTATTTAAGATATTTTAGCAGGAATGGAGAAGGCTTTCTTGGTGGGGAGCAAGGTTAGAAATTTAAAAAGTACATTCTCATACAAGCATTGTTATCATCCTGCTAATTCTTTCATGTAAGAACTACTTCAGATTTAAATAAAATTTCATTTAACAAATGAGAAACATGCTAACGTGTATTAAAAGGTTTTTTAAAATCAATTTTCTTTGTTATAGTTTAACTGGCTTTTACCTATTTTCAATTTTTCTACTTAACTTCAAAGACACCAACAATTAGAGGACTAAATGAATACCTTGCAGAGACATCTTAATATTTTTAATATAAAGAAAAACTTAAGTACTTAAATCAATATGCTGCTTACAAAAGACAGACACTAACTTATTCTCTCATTTCTTTTTTACATTCCCTGCTCTTACTCATTTGGTTTCTCATCTGGGTAATTTTAAGTTAAAGCATCTGTTTCACAAGCAACTAGGGAAACCTGACAAACAGAACATTTTTCCCGTTTTATCTAAAAATATAAAGATTAAGTTACATGCTGACAATTTTTTTTTATCAGACCTTCTTCCTGTATTTTTCATTTGTGGAGCTGAAACGTGGCCAAGTGGATAATTTTGTGACTGTTCCTCTCCATAAGCATCCACAGCAGTGCTGTGCAAAGGGTGATCTATGAAGAACAGAAAAGAAGCTGCATGAAAACTGTCCTCATCTGTGCAGGCAAAGAGCATGGAAACGCTAGTGCTGCCTGCATTCAGCATTTAGTTAAGAGTTTTGTTGGTTGGCTCACTAATATGAAGTAAATTTTATTATAAGTACTATTTGAAGATTAGGAAAAATACATACAGTGAAAAACTTCATAGTTTCTATACTCATCCACCCGCTATTTCTTTACAAACTGAAACCAAAGGCGAATCAAAGTTCAGCATATATGAATGGCACACAGCAAGCAAAACATTTTGTTATGGCACACATCAATCTTCTATACACTTACAACAACTACATTTTAAATTTTACATTTATTTTAGTATGGATTTCTAGCTGCTTTACTGGATGTTATAAGACAGTTACAGATGCTACAGAAAGTTTGTAAATATAGTATTCCTGAAGGTAGGTACCAGAATAGATTAAACCTCTGAAAATCTTAAGGTTTTAGCTTGCCTTTCATAGCATATATTTCTTTTTTCAAGGCCCTTGCCACAAAATATTACCATTAGTGGGCATCCTTTTCATAGCTTTTAACATGTATCACAGAAGTAAGAGCTTCTCATTTCACAGACTTTCCCTTATGACAACCCTTTTACTATACTGCTCTTAATAGCTCCTTTTCAATGCTGTTTCTAGTAGTTATGGGTATATTTCCATGATTTTTTTAGAGTAATAAATATTACAGCTGAGAAATGGCTCTTTGCATTTTCTCTGCAACTTCTAATTGCACAGTTTTAAGAGTTTTTTTTCTTACTGACATCAACATATATATATATATTTACTAACAGAACTTCACACAGGGTCATGTATTCCATCTAAAATGATTTCTCTTTCAGTATACTGATGCTCCATTGCACAAATCCACATGAAGCAATTTTAATGCTTCTCCAAAAATAGTATGTTTTTATGATATTACTTTTTGTAAGGAGAACATCTCTGTGAATGCCTAAGTTTGCTGCCACACATATAAACAAACAGCATAAACCCCCCCCCCTTCAAAATATTTGTAATTTAATGAGAGAAACTTAAGATATTGAACTTTCCTTCTAAACGTAAACTCTTACACAATTGCAATGTTACATTCCATAACATTCTACCATTCAGACTATAAAACTTGAATAGCCAGTATTTTTCTCAGTCTTTACTTGCACATACTACAATACTATATTTGTTACTTCCTAAATGACAGAAAATAACATCACACTCAAAAAAACTTTTCTCGCTCCTGCCCATAATTTTCTCTGACAAAGAAACAATGCCTTTTCCTAAGGAAACAACCAAATGTTTTACCAGATGATTTGTTCACAAAAATCATACACTAAATGATGTTGGAATTAATACTAACCAAAAGAATCGTCGAGCTCCTCAAGCTGATTTGTGTCTGCAACCTTCGATATCCTTGAGACATCTGGTTCCTCAACTGGAAGCAATTTCCAGCGAGGAGGGAAGTTAGCTTTGCGTTCCTGGATGGGTATGAAATTATTAGCTAGCTTTTTGAGTGTAAAATAGATTAAATGTGACAATGGATTTCAAGAACATTTGACTAGAAATACACTTTGCCTAGATAATGTCAGCTACTAAGCTGTGATATAAAGTATCTGAAACATGTTGCAATGGTACAAAACTGATATATTCTGCTATTTGATACTATACTGTAGCATTCGGTTTGTCTGATTTTACAAAAACGAAGTGTGCAAGCTCAGAAATCTTATGAAAGTCTGGTTTCTATACTCTCTGACCTTCTCCTTTTCAGGCAACGTAATGTTTCTTCTTTCATCTCTGTATTGCGTGAATGTGCACCCTTGTCCAATTTAATGATTCTCACATTAAAGAAATGAAAAGCTATGCATGACATCTTACAAAAGATGGAATTTATACGTCAAGTATTACACAGATGCTTCTGTAAAGCAGAAGAGTAGGGGAGCATAATACTAGTTTATTAAATGTCTGTAAATGTGTCATGTGTGCAAGCAAATTCCCTCAATCGCATGTGTGTGTATGAAGAGGGAACTGAGAGAAGGAAACACCAGCTTCCTGAGCTCGTAGCTTTACTAGGACTTGGCAGCCTGTCACAAATTTTGCTATGATACTGAATAGAGACTCGTAAACTATGTCCTCTTTAAGCTGTTTTTACTGGAGTGTTTTCAAACTTTTGCCTGTTTGAAAGACAATGGACCATTCTGCCTGATGAGGTACTCCTTCTAAAAAAAAAAAAAAAAAGAAGCAGCAGAAGCCCCTCCACACCCCAAACTTGTACCAGCTGGAGGCTGCACAGACCAGTTCCCAACAGTCCCACAGTAATGTGCCAGTACCACAAGCGTACAGTGAGACAGCAGAACGCTTGTTGGCTTAATTCTGCTCAATCTAGTAAAACTCACCTTCAGTTCATTACCAGAATGATTTCTCTTCATCTTCTTCTTCTTAGAGGACATACTGCAGGCCGGATGGTCTGTGGCGCCGGATGTGCAGCTGGGGGGATGGAGCTATTGAGGCTGCATGGACGCGCAGCTGGGGATGGAGCTACTGAAAAACCATCCTGGATGCAAACCTGCTTTGTCTGCCTCAGCACCTGGAAGAGGATGGGAAGTCTCTCTTAATTCAATGTGCAACTCAAAATTTCTTAACTCAGTACACAGTGTGAATAGACAACTGCAGCCCTATAAGCCATAAAGAAAATTATTATTATCAGTAGACAGAAGAAACGTCTCTGGCCACGTTGGTGTTCTGCTATGCTGTAAGTCAAGTAATATAGCGTGGGAGCTCAGGAACAGATAGCCTGTTATGGAACAGAATCATATAGTTGCAACCGATATACCAGAACTCTAACATCAGACATACTTCTTTAGCTTACATGACACAGGCTGCCGACAGAGTGGTTCATGTAAGGTGATTTAAACATATGTCAGTTACAAAATCAGGCATGAATAAACAGTATACTCATAAAATTAATCTGCATATAAATCAATCATCTTTAACTAGTCTCATGAAAAATGTAACGTGTGAGTCAAATCTGCCTAACCCATTCTTATGACTTGCCACCTGAGGTGACAGAGGTTGCTGGGGAAAGTTATTGTAATCAGTGCCATCAATGCTGAAAATGTCTGGTAAGCATCAAAGTCTGAATCACCATTGCTTGTTGCAAACAGGCTCTATGTGATGCTTGCTCTGAGATAGCCTCTAATGTTAGGCAGCATAGATTCTGTATAACATGGCATTATTTGATTTACATACGTAACTAGGAAAGTCCAGTAATAAACAGATCATATTTTGAAGGATCAGTAGTTGACCAGAGGAAGCATCTGTTCCTAAAATGAAACTGTATTTCAAAGAAGCACACAGACAGCATTAAACACATGCATCACAAACAGATCTTATTTCCCAGTATATCTAAGCTTTAGGGTATCATCTACAAACTACAGTCAGTTTTTTAACATTTGAAGTTGCAGATGTCCGTTACACCTTTGAGATATGACATTCTGTAAGAGACGGACACAAAATGTGTTTGCCTTGTGGAGACAGCTTAAAGGAGGGCTCAGCCTGCCCACAGCATAGACAGAAGGAAGAAGGAAGATTTAGATGAGACTGGCACAGGTTGCCTAGGGAAGCTGTGGCTCCCCCATCCCTGGTGGTGTTCAAGGCCAGGTTGAATCATAGAATCACAAGGTTGGAAGAGGCCCACCAGATCATCGAGTCCAACCATTCCCACCAATCTCTAAGCCATGCCCCTCGGTACCTCATCCACTTGCACCTTAAACACCTTCAGGGAAGGTGAGTCAACCACTTCCCTGGGTAGACTGTTCCATTGCCTAAAGACCCTTTCAGTGAAGAATTTTTCCTTATGTCAAGCCTGGCTAGGGCCTTGGGCAGCCTGGTCGAGTGGAATGTCCCTACCCATGACAGGGGGGATGGAAGTAGGTGATATTTGAGGTCCCTTCCAACCCAAACTATCTTATACTCTATGAAAAGGATAAAACTTTCTGCGGTGAAGAAGGTGAGGTGCTGGCACAGGTTGCTCAGGGAAGCTGTGGCTGCCTCATCCCTGGAGGTGTTCAAGGGCTGGTTGGATGGGGCCTTGGGGAGCCCGGGCTGGTGGGAGGTGCCCCTGCCCAGGACAGGGGGGTGGAACTGGATGATTTTTACGGCCCCTTCCAACCCAAATCATTCTACGGCGCTAACCTCCCGTTTAAGCAGCGGCACTGACCTCGCCAGCCGCGCTCGGCCGCAGAGCCGCCGGTACGGGGCAGCTACCGCCTTCCCACCGCGCTTCGAACTGCGGGACCGGAAGCGGAAGTGACCGTGGCTCCGCCCACTGAGTCACGTGGGGGTGGGAGGGGCTGCGGGGACAGAGCGCGGGAGCGTTTAGTCGGAACTGGAGTTTCACTATAGTGATCGTGTTCTTTGGAAGTTAGACGGACTGTCCCTTCCTATCTGCCACTAAACCGTGTCCCTGAGCACCGCGTCTGTCCGTCTTTTGAACACCTCCAGAGATGGTGACTTAAGCACATCCCTGGGCAGCCTCTGGCCGTGCCCCATGAACCTTTCTGTGAAATGTTTTTTCCTGAGGTCTGGTCTGATACCTCTCCCTGTCTCAAAGGCAAGATTAGGCAGAGCTCGAGCAAGCTCCAAAGCCGCAAGAGATTTGGGTGTTGTGAAATTCCATAAAACTAATGTGAGAATTCATTTATACGTTTTGATTCTATCCTAGCATCACTAAGGTATAAAATACCTCTCAGATCATCAAGTCCAACCACTCATCTCTGCCACAGAACCATGTCCTTGAGTACCTCATCTACCCTCTTTTAAATACATTCAGGGATTTATCTTGTCATGTAAGTCTATTTTCTATCAACAGAGAATATGCAGTGTCTCCAGCTATGGATAAATAACATGTTGCAAGAAGTCAATTAAGCAAGAATGTGCTTAATTATCCTGTAAGATGTGCCTGCTTTAGGTGAAGAGATAACCTGTCTTCAGGAGAATTCACTGATTTGCTTAATTGACTTGTGAGGTGGAGTTGTCTTAGGGCAGGATTGAAGCTGAAGGAAATCCTCAGCCATTGTTGGATAACCTAAAAAAAACCAAAAACCCACAAAACATTTTTAGGGACTTACACAGTTCTTTGTCTAAAAATAGTATACTTAGCCACTGCTTCTGTAAGAAGATATACCTTTTTTTTTTAGAAAGGCACCCAATTCAATGCTGAAGACTTTAAAGACCCTGTCCTTTTCAATATTTTACCAGTGAATACGTGTTCCTCACATTAAAATCAGTCCTTGGAAGGCAAATGAATGCATAAGATACCTGGGAAAATTTATCCATATGTATTTAAGGGGGAAATAAATTCTGTCCCCAGCTCTTGTCTCATTCCATACACTGGATGGAGATCACTCCCTCCTGTTGTTCAGGTCTGATAAAGGAAGCTGGCCTTCTTAAAGTCCAACACAATTTTGAAGTGTTTTATTTGCCTACATTTTTGGTATTATGCCTACCCCTTTTCAAGAGACAAAAAAAGGGAAAAAAAAATCTTGCTTCCTTATTCTAAATATCATAAAATGTGCTGAGGTGGAAGGAACTCAAAGATCATGAAGTCCAATTCATGTCCCTGCATAGGACAGCCCCAAAACTTACACCATGTGTCTAAGGGTGTTGTCCAGACATTTCTTGAATATTGCCAGGCTCAGTACTGTGACTGCTTCCCTGGGGGACCTGTTCCAGGGCTCCGCTACCCTCTGATTGAAGAGTCTTCTGAAGATCATCCCGTGCCAGGCTGCCCACCCTGAAGTAGGCAAGGACACCTCCCACTGGATCAGGTTGCTCAAAGCATCATCAAACCTGTCCCTTCAACAGTTCCATGCATGGGGCATTCACAACCTCTCTGAGCAACCTGTTACTGGCCATTGTTCCACTGACTTTTTTTTTTTCTTATGAGCTATACTACAACACCCTTCGCCCAAGTTTTCTAAAACACGATCATTTCTCTAACAATAACTTGACATCTAAGGTTAAAAACTCACCTTACTAGTTGAAGGGGCTTTTTTCATACCATACACCTCTTCACCCACAGGTAAGGGTGTTACTCCAAAGATCTGCTGCCACCTCCCCCTCCCCCCATCTTTTTCCAACCAAATGAACTAAGCCACAGTGAACAATCACTTTAAGATTAACAGGTGAAACAGTCTCTTTATACCTACAATTTACTGGCTCTAGCACTCAGCCCTTCAGTGCAGTCCATGAGCCAAAGGTAACAAGCAGTAGAACAGACTACACTCAGCACAGCTTTGTTTCTGTAGTGGTAAGAACAGAAATCTTGTATCCAGCTCCCAACCATACCTTTACACCACACCTCTCCTAAAAAAAGTCATTGTCTTTCTAAACACCAGACGTGTTTACATACTGAGTAATATAAAATAGTTGAGTATAGGAATGCATGAAGGAACATAGATTCTTCAAAAGGAGCAAGTCTACCATGACTAGGAAGGGAAGTGTGCTTATTATTTCACAGTAACATTAAAACACTAAACATTGTCTTGGTGGCGATGCTTTACCTACCATATTCTAATAAATCTTCCCAAGAACTCTTTCAGCCCATGCTAAAAGCTGGGCGCATTGGTATAAGGTGGGGAAGAAGAGGATGAATGATGACAGAGGAAGGACAGTTGCTACCCAAAAGCAGTATAAGATTTTGAGAAAGCTCCAGATTTCATTCAGAAGCAGTTTCGGATAAGAATGCTACATAACCATCAGAAACCATACTGAAGACAAAGATAAAAGATACTTAAGAATACTGATGGGTTAAGTTATATACAACATCATCCTTTTTCTTACAGTTACTGGCCAAAAACTTGCACATAAATATCAAACCAAAGCAGAAAGTTACATTCCAAAAGTAAAGTGTCAATCACCAGCATTTATCCTATTTAGTATGTTTGTAGCACTGGAGTTCTAGAGCTTGTTAAGAGTTACCAAATTACAGCTTAGCTTGTTAGGCAACAGCATCTTCCCTTGATGAACAAACACTTCACTGAGTTGAAATGCAGAAATATTTATTTTGGTTTCCTTCATTGGTTTTGAAAATTGTTTTGGTTTTATAAAACATAGAAAGAGCCAACACTAAGCAAACATTTGAATTCCGATGTAACAAACTACTGCTCTAAACAGTTGACTTGTATTTGTGTACCTTAATTGCACACATGTATGCTACAGAGTAGTGCATTACAATCACACACAAATCATAGTGCAAACCTTCTTGTGCTTGTATTTTACATATATCCATGTTTTCAAAAAACAGCAATGAATGCTAATGCAAAACCAACTCTTAAGGATAGCAAAAGACTTATGCTGTAGTAAGGCTTATTTCTGCTGATTTATCAAACAAAAGGTAACTAGTTATTTTGGAATTTATTTGGGAAATAGGTTTTCATCCCTGAACAAACACCTATCCTGTGCCAACAGTTCCATTGGCATATATATAAATACTTCCAATTGCTGCAAAGCATCAGGTAAAAAACATTCTACCTGACCTATTTTGATATTCAGTGAAGAATACTTGGTGGCTCATACATAAAGCACAGAAAACTGAGAGGTTATGTCAGAAGCTCTTCCATTTACAGAGGACCTGGCACATTTTAAAAAAATGCATTTTAAATACACATTCATTACAGGGAAACAAGTGGCTAGTACAGGTGCAAGGTTTACCTGACTGTTAGCATAGCCCAGCCTCCTGAATGGTTTTGTTTATATGTCTCTAGTGTTCTTGCCAGAGTTAGGATCTGTTCATTGACAGAGCTGGCATTACTCTGGATTTGTGTTAAGGTAGCAAAAGCTACACTCATTGAATTAACTGCATACACACTTACAGTGCATAACCACCAAATACAGGCTTACTGAGGAACTTTTATTCACCAGTCTCCTTTGTGTGGAGTTTTTTAACTTCAGCCTTACAAAAGTACACCTCAGAACTGGCTGCAAATATAGAAGGGAGAAAAACTCAGATTTCTCATCCCAGTTAATATTAGGACTAACACAAGATGTGATAGTAGATATACAACTGTAAGGTGGGGGTTTTTTTGGTGGTAGATTTTTTTTTTTGAGTAGATGAAGTAATCCTTCTGAGGATGCAAGGTACTTGGAGGCAATTTCAAATCTGCCAAATCCTTTATGGAACTGACAACTGCAAAATATACTGCAGACAGCAAACATGCTGGCAATGAGAAAACCTTAGCTCCTTGGCAAAGGAGAGTCCCATTTTTGGCCAAGGAAATCTTAAATAACTTACATATAGTTACCATTTATAGTTAAGGCTCTTTTTGGAAATTGTAGGTCACCATAAAAACAGTATGCAACACGACTTGACAGTAAGGCAGTGTTCCATTTCTTCAATGTTCCTATGGCAAGTACCCATTTTTGTACAAGTTAATGATTGCACAGTTTCCTTCCCTATGTTTGCTGTAGTAAAATTACAGATGTGAAGGCCAACAGCAGACAGACGTGTGCCACTTCCCTCATTCACTCCGTTACATTTTGGCATTAGCATAAAGTTCATCTATCTGTGACTGGAAACATTTTCGCAGTTCTGGTCTCTTCGCCTTCAGTGTTGGTGTCAGCAGGCCGTTTTCAATAGAAAACATCTCAGTGTGCACGAAAATGTCTTTGACCTGGAAGGTAAACAGTTACTAGACAAGCTGCATTCCGCGAATTAGACAAGGCTATTAAAAAACTGCCCAGACACCATAAAACCCATCACTTCAAAAGTTTTCCAGATGCAAATTAAAAGCAGTTTCTGGAGAGTCAGATTGTATTACAGTTGAGAAGTTTATAGAATTAGTTCAGTTTATAGAATTAATTCAGTTCTCACAAGCATCTTACCTGTTCAAATGACTTCAAACCAGATTCTTTCCCGATCCTTATCATGTCTTCCAGAATGTGTTTTTTGAGGTCCTGTAGGTACAGGAATAAATTTTATAGCTTGAAAAAGCAGACACAGAACAGCTAACACTTTAGATTGGACTCACCTTGTTTTTGCATAGCTCTTCATACGAGCCTTCAAATCCCTTTTTCTTGGCCCAGCCACGCAATGTCTCAGGGTCAGGTACCACAACAGCTATTAAGAAGGCCTAAAAAGAAATTGATGTCAACATTAGTTGATGTGTAGTTTCTACACATTTCTTAAATCAGTGTTGGGTTTTGGACTGCATTTCTGATCCTGCTGTAAAGTCAGCAGCCTCCTGCTATTCAAACACAAGAGTACAGTTCAGAGGCTTGCACTTAAGAAAACTACTCCTGTCAAGACCCACATTTAAATTTAAATTTGCAAAAACCTGTACATCTTGTTGGAGCATTATTTACGTTCCCTGTACACTTAGCAACTTATATACAGTTAGTAATACTTTATTAAACTGATCCAGGTCTACTGTCTGGTCTAAAACTAAATCCAGAAAATGTCATGTAACTGCTGGAGTTGAAAGTGTATTCATAACCAAAGCAGTGACGATGAAAACGTTAAGATTTCAGTCCTAAAGTTTGGGCTGGGGGAAAAGATGAAAGGAAGACTCTTCTGTAGTCTTTGTGGATTCTTTTTAAAATTACCTGAGGAATGCTTACCTGCAAGCTCTCTCCATGGACAAACACCTGAGCAAGTGCTTCACATCTCAGATACACATTTTCTATTTTCTCTGGTGCTATGTACTCTCCCTGGGCTAGTTTAAATATGTGTTTTTTCCGGTCAATGATCTTCAATGTACCATTCTGTTGACAGAAATAACTTTGACTCAGAAGAGGCACTTCAAGTGAGAAACCAATTTACACAGCTTAAGCTTGCCACACAAATACAGTAAAATAGTGTTGGAAAGAGGCTCTGCATCCATCTAGCCTGAACTAGGTAAAGCCACAGGACTGGTGCTGCTAATACTTTTCTTAGCACCAGAGACAGATCTGCCTACAACAGTTAAACTCCTAAAATAACTTGTCTTTTACTTAATTAATTGGTGTTCAATACCAAATATATTTTTAAAATTACTGCTAATAACTACAGAAGTACATTTCAGGTATGTAAGTTCACTTACCGGTAGCCATTTCCCAATATCTCCCGTATGAAGCCAGCCATCTTTGTCCAGAGCTTCTGCTGTTTTTTCAGGATCTTTCAAATAGCCACGGAATACATTTGGCCCTTTCACACACACCTGAAAACAGCCATTTGTTAACTTCCCCTCACAGTAGCACAGTGTTTGTTAACATATTTGCAATGAATGCCTGCTCCAATAGTTCTCAATAACCCCGCTAGACAGATAAGTTTATATTAGGACAGAAGTTTCTGCTCATGATGTTTGAAGACCTAACATTTTCCATCGGTATAAAGCAGAAGCACTCAGAAACATGTTCCCTTCTAGTCTAGCACAGTGTTCCTATCTGCTATTTGAATAATCTGAATTTATTAGAGGAAATTTATTTTTATTTATCTGAAGAAACTCTGCTGTATCCAGAGATGTTACCCCTCAGCCTGATAACATAATTGTTTCAGCTTTGGTAAGCAGCTGGAACATCGTGCTAAAATTAGTGATAAAAAAAAAGTCAAGCAAATTACATGTTTGTTTTCCAGAAGTAAACCAGTTAATACCTTAGGGCTTATATTTGCTGCAGTAAGTTACAGGCACTCAAAACTTCTTTATAAGGGAAATCTACTATTTCTTTAAATAGGAGGTTGTCTGGATCACCATCTGCCTATCGAGTAGAAAACTAACAATGTCTCTGAATGTAAGTGGATGCATTACATGCATAGGCATTAGGATCAAAAAGCATGCTTACAAAGTATAAGAAAAGGACCAAAAGGATTAAAGGTTTATAGGCGAAGAGGTTGCCAGAGAATCAGGTCAGACCTCACAAGCCAGATTAAAACAGTTAGTAGAGTATCTGTCAGTAAACCAACATGGAAGTAAAGCAACGTGTCAAGAACATGGAGTATAAAGCCTGAAGTATCCAGAGATGATCCCAGGTTTACGTATTTCATTCTCAATGTAACACCCAAGGTTGTATAAGTTTTCTTTGCTGGGGAGAGGGAGGATACAGGACAAGAATTCTTGTGATTTATGGATCATCAGGACAATAAGATACCTCCTTTGAAGTAAGAACAGATAGGCAAGATAAACAAGATTGAAGCAAAACTTAAGGTGCCCACTACACAACACTGGTGGGGAATGAGGAGTCCAAAAGCCTGGAAAGCTCTACACAAGAGTCCTCAGAAGCAACAAAGGATTCAAAGCATCACACCAGCTGGGGAGTAGCTTGGCATGTGTGGATAACTACACAGTAAACAGGTCTGGTCAATAGTATCAGGATTCTAGAACAAATCTAGAAGGATGGAATAGAAAAATCCAGTTTTAAGTCAAGGCCCAACTGAGAGTAAATATTAACAGGGCTGATAAAACACTAGCCCAAACTAAAATTAGTGCAATTATAAAACAGGCAAGGAACTGGCTGAAGAATCTTCAGGCACTATAAGTTCTCAGACTAGAAGAAATTACTGATGTAATTACTGATGTTCAGAGACCAATTCCTGAAGAACTCAGGTGTCTTCTGTGCTTGCCTCAGCACATGATAAAGGCATGCTGGTGAGCTACAATACAGTGAACAGAAGTTGTCAACAGGATCAGTGTACTCATGACTATTCTGATGACCTTGTGGAGACAGTAAAACCCAGGTCATGTTTCAAGAACAACATAATTTCTGGTATAAAAGAGTTTATCTGGAAGGATATGAGTAGAGGAGGACTACATGTTCAAGCCAAAGGCTGACTGATGAAAGGCTTAATTTTTCATGGCTCCTGCAATCACAGGATGGCAGCAAGCAACAGCCTTTCCCATTAGAGATAGATAAAAGATCTTCCACATCTTGCTAACTGGCGCTTAAGACCTCATCTGCATACAGGCATATATAATTCTATCAACAAATTTATTCTTCTTGAATATGGATAACTGGCAAAAGTTAAAAGCAAGGCTGACAGAACAGACAATCCTGAAAGCTTGCTCTCAGAAAGGAAGACTAGGAGTGTTTAATCCAGTTGAAAAGCAGATAACCAATGAAAAGGAAGATCTGTTTTAGGCAGAGGATGAGAGCCGATTCTACAGATATGGGCTTCAATTCCATGAAATAAGTTACAGCATTTATTTGTTAAATTCAGAATAGTTCATTGTTTCTCATCATGACTGTTTATACTCAGTTCTTCTGGCAGCTTTAAAAGTGATTTAAAGTGAAGCAAAAATTATTGATAAAGAGTAAACATGTGGTCATTTGCAAGACAGGAAAAAATCCTAACCTTACTCTCTAGTTGCAAATGGTTTCCCACCACCAAGTTCACTTAAATCCTTAAGTATTTCTGGAAATTAAAACCCAGTGACTTGTTTCTAGTCTCATACAAATTACAACCCAAAGAAAGATCATATTGCTTGCAGTCACAAATTACTTGCTTAAGCTAATTTTTATTGATGCATTTCTTAGCCCACAACAGCCCCCAAGGCCTCTCAAAAGCATACAAAAGATGCCACAGTTCATTTGATTTCAGGGCTTCGGGAAAGTTAGTTACTACATGGACATGCATTCAAAGTATATACAAAAATTTCAAGCTGTATGTATTTTACTTGAAAAAATACTAACAAGCCGAGTCCTCAAATTGCAGTTAGTAAAACATGTTTGATTTGTGCTGCTGAATAAAGTTCAAGAGAACGTGCAGACAATTGTAACAAATCAACAACCATCATGGCATCTTATCTCCACTTCTCTTAACACTGTTCCAGCCACTTGAAATTACCTAATCTTGCATATCACAAGCTGGCTAACATCAGCCGTTCTCAGCAGTTGCTGTGGGAGTTCAGGGAAACCCTCTGCCAGAATTTTACTGAAGGATAAATGCAGTGCAAGGCAGCCAGCTTCTCAGCCGTCCCACAGCTGGAAAGCAGAACATTGGTCATAATCTGCTATCCCACAGTAAAGCTGCTTTTTCTCTTCTCTAATATACTATTTTCTGTTTGGCTTCTGTAAATCGTAAGCTGACATTGCATGCAGGCAAGGCAGACAACTTTGATTTTAGGTAGTAGGCCACATTCAGCCCTATTACTAACTTGGACAGGTAGATGCTATTTCAGGAACAAAAAATTGTCCAAGATTTCATAGAGGGGGTCATATTGACCTTATGAAGTTACTTACCTCACCCTCTCCTTTGGCAGCCAAGTAGTTCATTTCTTGTACATCAACAAGCTTGATCAAGCTGCATGGCATGGGTGCTCCAACATGACCTGTTAGAGAGTAGTACTTCAACAGCCTGAACTGCTTTTTCATTCTTATAATTATAAACTAGGTATGTGCTAAAGCAAAAAAATACAGAAAACTGAATTCCAGTAATGCACTACACCAACAGCCATGCAGTAACAGCTTAGATTTGCTGGGATTGAAACATTAAATTCTCAGATATACCTAGAAAGTTACAATGTTTGCTTTTTCTTATCGGGGTCCTCACTCTATAAACATAATTTCAGTAGCAAAAGTCCTACTGTAGTTTTAATTATTAGTATTATTTCAGTTAGGGAGCTAGAGATCTAACAGCTGACAGAAATACAGACTGTTCCAACACCAAAAAGTACAATTTAAGTTTCCAGCACTGTTTATACACAACATATTCCAATTCTGTAAAAAATACAAGGGTTGATACTATGACCTCCTTTATCCTAATTCCACTTCAACTTAAAAGCGCAAAGCCTCAAGTTTGGCTTATTGAACACTCCTAGCTATTTGAAAGGATTCCTTCAGAACTTTTGTACTTCATTTGAAGAAAAACAGTCTTATGCTTCACAACAGGTGTACTTAGGATTAATATCACAGGCCTCTGTAGCATCTGGAAATTTGACAGGTAGACCACTGAGCACTGTACCTGCTGTCCAGTCGCCAGGCAGTGACAACGAGCATCCAGCTGTGCATTCAGTCTGTCCATAACCTTCATAGAACTAGGACGTGAAACCAGAAGATTTAATGAAGGAATTGTATGTTAAAAATAAGATTTTTTTTTTAACATTAAATCAATATTTTCTTTTTCTAGCTGTTTAAATTTGAGTTTACCAAAAACCCCAGCATCTTCTAAAAAAAATATTGCTATACTAACATTTTATCAGAATACACAGTTTTAAGTGCTAGTATTTCACCCTCAGTTTCAGTATTTACTCAGTTTCACTCTATCTCACATGCAATGTGACACCTGTATATATCAAAACCAAAAGCAGCAGAGGGAGCAAGAGGAAGAAACAAATAGTGGCATTCAGCAATGACCTCATTCACAACATTTAAGGGCAAGTTGGTTCAACATAGCCGGGAACAGAATCCCTATATCCCATCACAGCTCTGATTATTATATACAGGACAGACTTCACTTTCCTGAGCCGAACACATTGCTATACCAGTACACTACTACAGAACTTCAAGAAGTCATAGAAGCCTCATTTTAGTGCATTTTCATGTTTTCCATCCTTGACATTTACTTTAACACATTTGTTCCATCCTGTGCTATTGTTATTCAGGTTTTGCCTCAAAAAGCATATACTTTGAAGAGGTTCTGAAGATAAATGCGACGTGCGAAAACTGATTCTCTGCAGTCTCCTCTTCAAATCAACACAATATCAACTAGATTACATTCTATAAAGTAGTTAGGAATACTTCTGTAAGCAAGTCCAAGTCCCAGAAACTTAATGCAAGAACACTAATTATTGCTTACAGCAGCCACCAAAAATCTTTCCCTTAAGACAGTTCATCTGGTTACCTCAGTTTTAATAAAGACTATGGGATGAATACAGAAATCTCAGGAAACTCTGGAAAGGGGCATGCACTTGCAGGAATGCCAGAGTTAACCATATCAGAACTACTAGAAATGCTCTAACAAAGCTGGAGTGAGATATTAAAATCTTTGTTTTACGGTTAAGGCCAGGAAACTCACCTGACAGCCAAGAGCTGCTCTCAGGAAGGTCAGTACACTTGCAGATACAGGTGCTGCCCCTGTGACCATGAGCCTTACTTTTCCTCCCAGGCTTGCCTATAACAGACATAAGATACTGTTGACGTCAAAAGCATTTTAGAGAAATTAATGGAGTCATCTTCCATCCCACCCTTGGCCACTGTTCAACTACAGTGCCACTCACAAGTGTTAGAGATTAGAGTTTTATCTCCTATTGCAAGCTTTCTTGCAGTGTTTTTTGTCTCATTAATGGCTGGAAGAACCAGTATCTCAAACACTCTATAAAGACTATGTGGTAGTGTCACTGCCATGTACACACAGTCAAAAGTCCAGAAGCTTAAGTTATGGCCTTACAGCAATGACTATTTTTAACTGCATTCTATCATCTTCTCATACATCCTGAATGCTATAAAAAGCAGTCACAGGGGCATGTTGTACCACCAAGGTTAGGGCCATAACAAGTGCCAGATATAATAGCAGGCATAACTTACTAGTGACTAGTGAGGAGACAGTACAGGCAACTGGTGGCACTAAGTCACATTTAGCATTCCTCCTTCAGAAGGACAGTGCTTGCTTTCAAAGTGGTAAGCAGGTAGGATATAAAGTGATGGCTCACTTTCAATACTAAAACCACATCAAACTGCTGCTTTGTAACATGAAGCACATTTGGAGCTCAATTCTCAAAATACTAATCAGCAAATGAAAAAATAAAAGAGTTCTTATGCCCACCATACAAAGAATCTTAGGCTTTCAAGCTTACCTGTATTTTGCGGAAGATGACTTTATCCCAGAAACTGTTATTTCTAACTATTCCACTTCTGAGTTCTGCTTCTTTCCTCTTGGAAGCAAAATCCAGCAGCCACCTTTTTAACGAAGTATCTGCCTGTCCAAAAATCTGTTAAGAAAGATGCTCTGTGGTTAGAAGCCTCACAGTTTTCCTACACAAGCATGCATAGACACTTAACAGTGAAAACCAAGACAACTATAAAACCTTTACTGGTAGGCATCTCAATTCCAGCAAGAAATACCAGTGGATTTTGATTTTGGCCTCTTTACCTCAGTTCAAGAGACATACACCAAAATTAGCACTTAGTTCTTGCTTCCTAAACTGTGATGCTTTTTCAATGTATAGGTTTTTTCATTCAAATGAATGAAGGGAAATATATGTTTTCTTTTTGCGTTCCAGTCTTATCAAAATTTGAATTGCATATAATCCTCTTCATATTCTGAAAAGCACATAGTTTTCCTGAAAAGACACAGGTCCCTTCAGAAATACCAAACAGATCTGTCTGGCATATATAAACTTGCTTTTTAAACCACTTCTCAAAGGCTCCTTCTAATTGTTTTTAGGAAGCCATACAGCAGACTCAACAGCAGACCACAGATTAGTATAATCACTTGGAAAGAGAAAGACCAAGCATCTTTTCAGCATTACAACCCTCACCTCATTTTCCCACTTGTTAACTTCATGTGCTAGGTTACTACAATGCAGCATGAGGCTGAAACTGCGTCACAGCAGTATGAAAAGCCTCAGGACACTAGAGTTAACAAGCAAGAAGACATCATGAAAGATGAAGAGTTTCACAAGCTTTGACTCAGTTTCTTAAATTCAGTACAGAATTTGTAGGCTATGAGGTCATGTTTTAAGCACTACAGGCAAGTCTCAGGATTTCCTCCCCTCCAAATGGATCAGAGTTGCATTATTTGTTCCTGGGACCAAAATGAATCTTGTATTACTTGCTGTTCATCTAGTCTCATGATTAGAGCACTGTTCTGCTCAGTAACCACTGTTAGAGGACAGCATAGACAGCTTTGCCATTTGTTTAGCAGACACAGGACTTGTTATGTCCTTCAACTCCTCTAGCTGTATCCTAAGAAGAGTCAACTTATCCATATGCAAAAGGATAATTTAAAATCTGAAGTCCAAGAAAGAATATACTTCTGAATTCCCAGCCCTGACGACACTAGCAAGCAGAAAGCACATGAAAGACAGGCTGCTGACACACTCTCTGCCCAGCACTCCCAGCTGGCTAGTTTATAGTACTCCCTACTAGAAAACACTGACTTCTGTATGGGGAAACTTGCACACATCCAGGCAAACACCTGACCTTGGTTTGCAAATTCCACTCCATGAGTCAGATTCTAAAACAGTGTCATGCAGATGCTAAGCCTCACGTTCATGTTGTAGCCTGAACTTAAATAACTTGCTGAGAGCAAAACAGTAAGTCATTAATCAACCTAGAGAGAACCAAGTTCCCCTACGCAGGCTTTAACATTAGTATTCACCACCTAGAAGTGTTTTAATACAACCAGTACTACTCCCTGCTGTTGACAGGTGTCCTGAGACATCTCAATTTGGTAACATGCCAATTTAACATACCACACCACAAGTTACTCCTACCCTGCCAGCACAAACTTCATGAAGTCTGAAAACCCTGCAAAAGTCTAGACTTATGCCTGGGGACTTACCTTGTCAAACATTCTGTTCAATAGTCTTGGTACTACTGGAAATACAGTTGGCTGCAGTGTTTTTAGGTCATCCATAAGCAGTCTGATATCCCCTTGAAAGAATCCTATCCGAGCTCCATGGCATAGAACCACACACTGTTGGGAAAAAGAAAGCAAGCAAAGGGTGTATAATGTGTTCTAGCAGCATATGTATGAATCCACCTTAAATCCTTTCAGCTTCTGGACAAGTTCTGTCACATTCTTAGGCTACAGGATGAGATTGGAAAGGCCAAGTAGCAACACATGCCTGGCGTACACAAGACAAGAACCTTGACAGAACAAGATACAGCACAGAAGCTTCTATCCAAAAAGGGCAGTCGGCCAAACAAAGCAATGTGACTCAGAGGTAGCAAAACTTCAATATTTAATAACCTTACCTAAAAATACTAGACTTGTTTATTCTTTGTATACACTGAGGAATGCTACATTTAAATTCAGCATATGCTGCTTCCCTGGTCCAGTGGGGATTTCCACGTGTGCTTGATTGCCACTTGATTCCCATTGTCTTGCATTTCTTTTAAGGTGATAAAGATGCTCTTTAGAAGATTCTAGCAGATCCACTGCTTAATTCTGCACCACTTCAGACACACCAACGAAGACAGACTTAATCCTGTTGTGTTCTGTCCCCTAAGAGTCTAAAAGCTCCATCCCCAACACCTATACATCCTCCTTCTCCTATTTTGTTTGGGCTTCATTTATTCCTTTCAACATCTCTACTCTTGTGTTTTTTCTATACCTACTTGTTTTCCTACTTGCTTCCTCTGTAACACCTCTTCCTTCATTCCCTGGCATCCCTTCTTATCTCTATGATATGTGCTGAGGTGTCACTTCTCCCCTTCACCTGTTCTTTGCCACCATCTGCTAAAAAGCAGCAAATGCATCAGTCCAGATGGACTGAGCAGCAGCTGCCTTTGCTATGTGTGAAGACATTTATTCTGTCAAGTTCACTGAATCTCTAACTCTGGAAGCCAAAAATGAGCAAACAATTTTACAGAGGCAGGACTCAAGACTATTTATTCGAAAGCCTGTGTTCATACCCACCCCATATAGTAACAAACCTTTTCTCCTTTCTACCAAAAGCATTCTTGATTGATCTCCTCATGTAAATATACAAGCAATTACTGACTTTGTAAAAAAATTTTAAACAGTAGATAAATATTAACATCTAAATACTTCATTCTCATTTTATTCTTCAGAACATCTTTCCATTCTGTTTCTACTGCATGATCAAGAGGAATGCTGTTAGCTACAGAGCTTGTAGCTTCTAAAGCAAGACAGGCATCAGTAAAAACACTAAAGTATAACTAGTATGCAAGTTACCAAGACTGCTGAAAGCCTAAAGGTATCTGTACACCTCAGTTATCCTCTATTCCCAATCTTCATAACTTATGGGTATATACACACATATGCATATACACACACTTGAGATAGAAAGCTCACTGCTCTGAACTGAAATTACATAACACTGACCCCACATGCTTCGTTGCACTTGCAGAGGCTGTTTATTTCCCTGCATATATTGGGATACAGCTACCATCAATATGCATTTGTATATTTGCAATGCCACTTAAGGGAGAGGTGTTAATTCAACTTCAGCAACTATAGTAATTAAATACTTGTGCTAATACTGCAGGTAAGAAACTCAAGGAAGCTACATCTTTTCAGTAATGCTCAGAGGTCCTTAAGACTGCCAGTATTAAAACAACCTAAGGCCCCTCATCCTCAAAATATGAAGCCCCAGGTTTTGCTATATGGTAAAACAAGCTATCCAAGAGAACTTCAAAGTTTGTCATTAAACTGCCTTAAAAGCCACTTTTGTCTTCTGGAAGAGAACTCCACTAAAAAAAACCCCCTCCTTTTATTGAAGCTTCTTGAAGGCAATAGTAAGTTAAACCAACTTAATTAGTTTTAAGTAAGCAGGATGCCACATCATGAAATTAATTTGTAAAGCTTGCAGACTGAAACGGCACAAATTTTTTTTAAATGCACCGATCACATGAGCAAGAATTTCTAGGCAGTGTATATATGCTAAGAGATTGTCTCATTCTTGTAAGTCAGTTTATTAACCCTAGCTCTATGGTTAATCGTTATATCTTAGCATGAAAGCCAGTTGTCTGCTACTCACTGAATATTGTTTACAGGATATTGTTTTCCTGAACCTTACCTTCACCTTTCATACGTGCAAGAGTCAAAAAAGAAAGTGTTCCTCAGTAGTTCAGTACAACGAACAGATACTTACCTCGACAATTCTCTCAAACATATGAGCCAAGGGCAGGAATGATATCAGAACATCATCAGGTGAAGGTATAAATGTTTTCTGAAAATGTTAGAGTTTAAATTTTAGTCATTGATCCTCATTTTGTCCAAGTAAAACACAACAATGAAATCTAACATCTAAACAGTTCTCATTTCAGCTTTGTTTATAATCAAGCTGCACTGTCTTTTTTGTTAAAAAGCAATAAATTCCCACATCAGTAAACACATTGCAGAAACCATAATCTTGGAGTTGAGTACAGTGACCAGATTACTACAACTTATCATTCGTATAACCATGAATAGAAGCAAATTCCAAGAGAAGGTTCCATTATATATATTGGGACGGAGTGGGGAAACAAAGTTAGAATAGTACACCAGTACACCTTGAAAGTATAAAAAAAAAAGCACATTTTTATCTTAGATCAGAAAGTTCATTTCACCAATTTACCACAAGGTTGACACCAGTTTACCGTAAGGCTGATAGCAGAAGTACCTTACATGACCTAGCCGTGAGACTAGTTGCCCAATTTGAAACAGTTCTGTATGCAGAGTACTTGGTAAAATAAGTATGAATATATTTAATTATATCTGTATGTGTTAGAACAGTCATCTTAGCTAGCCTGCAGATGAATTTAAGTTTTATTTCACAGTAGACTACTAAACACTGTATCAAGGAAAAATACAATGCTTCTCACGCATTTATGCGGGGGCTTTAATTATTTTGGGGGGCTTAAAATGCATTATAGCTCCTCTTGTCCTTAGGGGAAAAAGGTTAGCCTCCACAGAAATGCTCAAATACAGAGTTAGCACTAATGACAAACACTATAAACCCATCACAGAATGTAATGTAGAGTCACATCAGGATCTTCAAAATATTTTTCTTTTATCAGACCAAATTGTTATCTGTCAGGTTCTTGACTCTGAGAAAAAAACCAACATTGACTTCTGACCTACCACGGGCAGAATGCTGCCAAGTTACTTTTTCACTTGGATCCTACCAAAAATTAAAGGCCAAAGTTAATGAGATTTCAGGTTTTTTTTTACTCCCAAAATTATTCCTTTCATGCAGATCTGCAATGTTAACCCTTGTGATTTACCTCTGTAGTTTTCACAAAAGCTGAAGCGTTGCTGACTATATTTTGATGAGTGATCATAGCTCCTTTGGGGTTCCCTAAGGAAGAAGCACATCAGGATGCAACAGTGAAATTTAGATCCTTCAAGTTACCAAGCAGTGTTAAAACTAACCTAATAGCATTACAATCAGTCCCTTCTTTGATATTAATATCATTCTTTGTATATCAATTAAACAAGGACAGGGAACTTGCTAACACTTTCAAGAACAGTTGGTAAGTTTAGTGAGCATACATTGAAGTCCTAAATTTTCATGAGGGCAAATCCTTAAGAAATCATGCTTATTGGATAAGTAACATAAGTAATTTTTCATTCAAAATTCAACATCTCAGTGAAGATGCTGCTATCAAACCCAGACTTAATTTCCATTCTTACCACCTGCTTTAAAAACATAGCGTGTCATACTCTTCCCTATTGTGCCCTGCCAGTGCTGGATATTATCTCGCAAGTGTCAAGCACATGACATCAAGACAGTTTTCCTGGTTTAGTCTTACAGCAAGGTTTCATAGAGATAACAAGTTCTGTTAATACAATAAAATTCTTCCATAGTCTTTTTTTGTAAGTCTGAAGTCTGTTGCAGTGTCCTTATTATAATGAAAACAGAGGTTCAGTACTTATTTCCAAGGCCTAAAAATTTAACATCTCCACACCCCTCAATACTGCAATGAGGGGGAAAAAAAGGGAACCTTATCATAAAGCTTCTCCATCTACTACTTGCCAAAAAGCTACAGCAGCAGAGGAAAGTCTTGGAAAATAAGGAGGAGGGCTTCTGAATTAATATTGCATATACAGGATAATTAATCTGCATAACACCATAATGAAGAGTACCTGTTGTTCCACTGGTGAAACAGATGACTGCTAGATCTTCTGGCTTTGGAGGCTATGAGAGTTAAGAAAGTATTAGTATGGTTAAAATAGCATGGAAAAAGATTTTCTTGGACACAAACTTTGAAATACTAATGTTACTTTTGAGATATAAAGATTTACGTGTTTGATCTACAGTGTGCTATTCAGCTTCAGATTAACTTTAATACCATACTTACCATTGGTTTTTGCCTGTGTGCTTTTCCCAGCTCCTAGAGAAAGAAGAGAAAGAGGAGACAGTTTAGACATGAGCACATAACATTTTCTGTTTTAATTTTACCAGACAAACATAATTGAATATTATGGTATTTGGTAATGTACACTGTCTGTTAAAGAACTTTAACTTACAGAAGGGTAGCCAAAGGTTTTTAAAGATATATGGAATTACTACCATGTCCTACAAATCCAAAAGAGAACTAATCTAAAACTCAGAGGTTTTCCCAGCTTGTAAAGCACAAGTCACTCACTAGGGAAGCTCCTGTTTAAGCAGTGTTAAGACAAGTCACAGGAGACAATTCTATACCTCCTGCAGAAGACACAAGTCACTGACAAATTTTGAATAGATGAAACAAGATTCATCTCAGTAAGTACCTTGCTCCAACAACACTTTGTGAGAAGGAACACAGTTTCCCAAGAAGGGTCACTGGGTGTTCATACTCCTTTTATACTGAAGGTCAGAGAGCACAAGATTCATCTTCTCCTTCCATATCTCTCCTTGGGATTTTTCAGACCTTATTAGTGATGCCATATTTTTTAGACAGAAAGGAATGGATACCAAAGAGATCCTTTCTCATTAAAAATATAGCAATTAAAGGAAATACATGAAAGCTGATGTTCAATATCCATGAGCTTGAAGTTTTAAAGCTTCAAATCAAGACTTACTATCATGCCCATTTAAGACTAGAAACAATACTAGCTTAAGTTCTTAAATTAAAATGGACCTTTTGTTAAGAATACCTTCAGAAGCACTCTTTCAGGGCAGACATCAACCTCACCATTGCCTTTACATTCCAAGTACACAACAGCATTATGCGTTCCTTTACTAGCCCTAGCCTTCCTTTTGTATGATGCACTTCTTGAATTACCCCAAGATGTTTAAGAAAACCAATGTCTGGAAACAGTTAACATTCCCACACCTGTACATTTGCCCTTTTGAAATAGTACCATTATGCAAAAATTTGCCCCTATGACAAGTAGCTCTCTGTTCAAGACAACAGCATCTGCATTTCAAGTACCACCAGAAGGTAGATACTTCCCTACAGCCTATTTTAAGTAAGACCTGGTATTTACTGAATACACATCTAAGATCAAGACTTCCTTTGATCTCCTAGTACAGAACTTCAACTTCTCTTCCTAGTGAAGAGGCATTTCTTCATAGCTACTCAATTCTAAGTAACTACAGCATACATACAGATACTAAAACATCATAAGTCAAGCTTAAGGCATCTGGAAGATAACACAAGTTATTGGTCACATAACCTACAAAGCACAGTTGAGTAATAAACTCAAGACAGAAAACCCTGAAAACAAATATTTAAAGCTAGAAATAGTAATTCTAATCTAAGTTCCTATATAGTTCATAGTTGCCATTCATAGAATCATAGAACAACCAGGCTGGAAGGGACCCATCGGATCATCCAGTCCAACCATTCCTATCAAACACTAAACCAAGTCCCTCAAGACCTCATCCACCCGTCCCTTACCTTAAACACCTCCAGGGAAGGTGACTCAACCACCTCCCTGGGTAGCCTATTCCAATGCCAAATGACCCTCTGTGTGAGAATTCCTGTATTCCTCTCCTCTGTCTCAAAGGTAAAAGTAGATTTAATTCCAATGCCAAATGACCCTCTGTGTGAGAATTCCTGTATTCCTCTCCTCTGTCTCAAAGGTAAAAGTAGATTTAATGACGTGAAAGCCAAGCAAGACAAACCCTCTGTGGGAGGGGAATTAACCCCTGAGACAAACGTGGTGGATCTATCACCCTGAGCCTTTAAATCAAGGCTGTGTGGTGGCATCCAACCCAAGGGGCTCTAATTCAACCAGAAGCCAGCGAGCCTCCGGGTGGCATTTTACAGGCTGTTTTATACACGGGAGGTCAGGAGAGAGGAATGGAACCGTCCCTTCTCGCTCTAAAAATCTATCTGGGAGACACCAAAAACCTTTTATTCCCTGAAAAAAAGTGACAAAATGTATTTCCACTCACCAAAACACTACCAGAAACACTTAATATTTGCCTAGCTGATGAAATTTAGATAAAAGGCTCTTGGAAAACCTATTACTGCATTAATTCAAACAAAGTAGTGGTGTTAAGAGCTACAAAGTACTACAGAAGTTCAGATATTTGAGTAGTGACTTCCTGACTTAGAGATAACATTCACACCCTATTTTTGTTTTCTGTAGCTAGAAGATCCAGTGGAAAGCACCTTCCTCTGCCAAGAACAGTTCAACTCAAGGAAAGCAGCTGATTTTACCATACCAACATGCAGTTGGGACAATCCTTTTCCAAGTTCAACCCAATCCTTTTACTAGTGAGCTACAGCACTATAAGCCACAAACTACACTGCATCAAGTTTTTAGCCCCATGTCAAACTGGCAGCCTTGCTGAGGCTAGTTAACTGTGATACAGTTTATCATTTTTAAAAGACATGCTGCATTTTGGTATCTTTACCAGAAGGTGGCCCTGTTAACATAGCAGTTAAGGCACCTGTACAAGACAAGCAAGACTTATTTGGAGATACTCCAGTTGTAGTGAGGCAAGCCTTGACCAGAATTCCAGCTGGAATCAGGATAAACCCAATTTCATAATCTCAGTGAAGATGTACTTTATGCAATTTGATCTAGGGACAGCTCTTCAAATAATGAGTTATGAAATAAACTTGCATATGACATCTAATACAGACAAAATAACTACAAGCAAAAGACTTGCACACTAGGTGGCTAAGCCAAATATTTCCAAATATTTCTATTTCCAACACCTCTAAGTCTCATTCCCCTACATTACCATAAACTCACCCTGGAAAAACCCACTGCCATTTACCTCCTCCTTACAATTTGTGTATTTACTGTACAGGGGGAGATGGCATTTTTCACAAGATCAAAGCACATACAGGCTCTTTTTGAAAGAAGTATTTCTGAAATATTAGTCACAGTATATAATTATCATGTTAATGCTTCACATGGGCAAACCTTAACATTCAGATCCAATGTTCAGTCTGGACTATGTTAACAAGGTTTTGTTCTGTCATCTTGGTACACACATTTTAAACATTGTGAAACACTATTTGTAAGTTGTTTTCCTTTCATTTAAAAAAAAAAAAACAAACTGCGAAATTCATGCAAGAGATGATTCAAGATAGTTAAGTATCTACCACATATTGTTCACAGTCCAAAAATCCGTTCAGTCTTCTTCCTCCTCATGTAAACGGGATGAAAGCACCAGAGTAAGCTAACTGGGCTTACCTCTATTTCTCTCATGCTGAAGACTTCCACCCCACACTTTTTGCCACGTTCCACAAGATCTGTGCCAAAAGACTCCATGATAACAATGGTGTTGAGTATTGGCATTTCTCCCTTTTCCACACTGGTTAGCAGAAGTTTGGCCTTGTCAGGTTTGTCACAGAAAACCAATGACAAGTCAGCTGGTAAAAGAGAAAGACATCAATATGACAAATTTAGACTAGGTCCACACCTGTTTCAGAACATAATGTACAGGGGCAATGAAAGGTTCTTCTAAAGAAGGCCATAGTTTTGCCCTCAATTCGCTCTATTATACATTCAACAGTTGCTAAACTACTCCAAGTGCCCTACCTTTGTTCACAATGTACGTAATTGCTTCATTTCCCAGTGTATCATAGAGCGGTACCACCACCATGGAGTATGCGTAGCACCCCTGTTCAATGATAACCCACTGCACAAAAAGAAGAGGCACGAGTCAGTTTGCTTAGGATAACAGACCTCCAAGGCAGACTCATATTTGGATTTTAAGAAGGTAGTCAAAAGGAAAGAACTTATTTGGACAAGTCTTTCTAAAAAAAAGAAAAGGAGTTGTTAGTTTCATTTCTCTAATATGAAGACATACTATATTTTTATCTGTGGAAAGAATAAAGAAAAAATAACTACGGAAATATGGAAATAAAATTCAACTCTGCCCACAAGAGTAACTTTAAGTACTTTCAAAAAAAGTTAACAATCTCTGTTTCCTTACTTTACCTATTAATAGAAAGACTTTGAGTAAGAGTACAATGGGGTTTTTTCTTAGTTTTAGGTTATTGAGGTAGCCAAAGCTTTCAATATTCTATATTACTATGGTATATGAATCAGTGAAGGACTTGCTCATGACTTGACACATTAAATTTATGTACACAGTAAATTTAAGTACAATACTCTTATACCTCTTATCTGCCCCTCATTTGATGGGCGGAGATGCAACACAGGCAGTTACATTAGAAGTCCTTTGGAAAGTCAGCCCCACAAAGTTTTTCAGCATTTGAAGACTAAGCGTTCCTCTTTAAAGGAATCTAATCTGAAGACTTCTATTAAGAAATGTGATTACATCCCTGTAAGCTGCAATAAGAAGGATTTGCCTGCTAATAAGTGTAGTACTCAAACATAATGGATATTGCAGCCTTATTGTGTGTGATGCAAGCTGACAACGCTTTACAGCAAGCTTGAATTCATCCAAAGGAGCATTAAGCTGATATAGTCATGCAATTCTTTCTCCAGACAGTAGCTACTGGGTATAATTTGTAAACCAGCTACACCAAAACAGAGTAGCACAGAACTCCTGAAATGGGAGCCTCTGGACACATGAAGAGGCCAGTGGAACTGGGATGTTTCAGGTTTTCCCACCAAAGAGGGGCAATAAAAATTCTCAGACACTGTACCCTTTGGTCAGTTCCAGTTACAGGAACAAACAGCATGTAACTTCAAAAGTTATCAGACCTTACAACTCAGAAAGCATTGCATTAACAAGGGTGCTTGTTTCCTTTCCCCACTCCCAGTCACACTTTCTAGTGTTTTTACAGGACATTAGCCAGTTACCTCACCCTCATATGATGACAAACAAACATCATTCAGCTCATATCTAGTATAGAGGTTATGTTAAAATTGCTAAATCTCAGTTTTATGAGCCGTTTATCATAGGCAGGTTTCCTAAAGAAAGTTCTCTACTGACTGAGACACCCTGAGGTGCAGGGATTTTTTTCTGAAAGTATTTCATAGAATCAAAGAACATCTTGGATTGGAAGCAACCATAAAGATTATCCAGTTCCAAGCCCCTTGCCATGGGCAGGTACACCTTCCAATGGATCAAGTTGCTCAAAGCCTTATCCAGCTTGGTCTTGAACACCTCCAGGAATGGGGCATCCGCGACTTGTTTGGGCAACCTGTTCCAGTGCCTCAACACCTTCACAGCAAAAATGCTTTTTAATATCTAATCTAAAACCCTTCTTTCAGATTAAAACTGTTAACCCTCATCCTATCACTGCACTCCCTGATAAAGAGCCCCTCCCCAGCTTTCCAGTAGGCCCCCCTTTAAGTACTGGAAGCTGTCATAAAGTCTTCCTGGAACCTTCTCTTCTCCAGGCTGAACAACCCAAACTCTCTCAGCCTGTCCTCATAGCAGAGGTGCTCCATCCCTCTGATTGACACAATGGGTAAGTTGTATAACTCATCTAAAAAGAGTTCTTACCAAAACAGTACAAGGCTAACAGGTAAGTAGTTTTTTGTGTAGACATTAGAGACAACCCTAACCAGGCACAGCTATGCCAGCCATGAAAGGGTCCACTGGATATTTCTCTCTCAGATAGCATTCCCCTACCTGTGTAATCATCAGCCTGAAGTTTAGTTACTTTTAATTGAACAGGTTGGCTACTACAGCAGATTTCATAAGTCACACAGTTATAAAAGCTTCCTGTTGGTGTCTCCAACAACTCTTGCACATCATTATCAGTACAGCCACCAGCATCTTTATTTTCTGGATTATCAACACATTCTTCCAGCTTGGCTTCTGAAGTTATAAGTATTTAAACATAACTATCAAATCCTGACACTAGTTCTCTACCAAAGCACAAACAAGCAACTAGTACTGAATATAGACAGAAGTCTCAAAGTTGCAATTTATGTTCTGACATAGCTTTTACCTTCTATCAAGGGACACTGACTATTTCACCATCCTGTTTCCTCAAATCAAAACAACTTCCTCCCTTGCAGAAGAAATCATCTGTCTTCCAGTTACTCAAAGAGAAAGTAAAAGTTTTTATTTCTAAATCCAAGTTTAAATGAACATTCAAGCAAGTAATATGCAAGGGTTTTCCCCATTAGTGGATTTTCCCAGCAGTTGTTTCCTGAACTTACAAATGTGAATCATTTTTCAAAAAAAATTCACATAAAGTCCTGTCTGGATTAGTAATTATGTCAGGGATGTCACAACAACAATCCAGTATTTTTCAGCAGGGAAAATCCCAGATTTAAAAATTGCTAGTTCAAGCAAGTCTTTCCAGCTCATTCCTGACCCAACTCAAAGCCTGCTCCAACTCAAAGCCTGCTGGAGCAATGCCCATTTTGTCTCTGTGATCCAGGAGCAGGTCACACTACCATACTCTCCTTCAGAAAATCCACTGACCCAGCAGTCAAAGCCTTTGCACCCAAAGGTCTATAGAAAAACAGTTCAAACTGGCACAATACTAATATCTGGCTCCTTTTTTCCACTTCCAGTTCATAATGTTATACACATGAGACTGAACTGAAAAGTCTAACACTAACAGTTCCCTAGTCAGAGACACTCCAGTTACATTAACAACACTCTAGCTGTTAGAACTGGAATTTCAGCAGGAGAATCCAAACAGCAAACTACTGCAAATTTGAAAGTACGGAAAATATGGAAAAATTTCATATATTTTTTCTTCATCTGTACAAGGTTAGAGTTAGGGTTTTTTTTTTTTTTTTGCAGTCTGGATTGGAGAAGAGGGTCAAGGGCAATTGTAACACAGCTTGCATTTTAATAACAGCAGGGAAGGCTCAGTGACAACTGAAATCAGAAAAGTTCCAACAGCGAGCCGTTACCCAGCCTGACCAAGACACTGATACAACTTCTAACCTTGTCAACATTGCAGACAGCTCAGATGACATTCACCTAGGAGTGTTTAATCAAGAGAGACAGCATATTTCTGAGAAAACTTAATAACCAGTCTCCTGTCTTAATACAGCTTTGTATTGAACTAGCTTAATGCAGCAAGTATTATCTCAAGCTACTAAGCACATAACCATAAGATAGAGAAATTCAGTCCTATTAAATACATTTAATAAATAAGTTTAGAGAAGTATTTACTGAATATTTAATAATATTTTAGAAATGGCAATTTAGAACCACTTCGAGTTAAAAGACAGCTAATCAATCTAAATATCCATATGGTTGTCTCACATTCATAGCATTAAAAGATCACCCGACAAAGAAAAGCAAATTATGTCATTTTCTTTACTTTTTCTGCCCCTTTATTGAACTGCAGAGAATTTTCAACTTTTGCCCTCATCAGCAGTTCTCTCTCGCACATTCTTTGTGCTGATAGCCTCTGCCAGAGACAGAACTATCACTTCTAGCCATCTTCTATTTGTCCAAATATTTAATCGCCAAGTGTTTCTTTGGGTTTTGAATGGTTCAAACATCTTGTTATTTCCAACCACTTTCAATAACCTCACAACCCAATGTCACTTCTTAAAAGAAAGCAAATGGTCATTACATTCACTAAGTACCACCTTAGCTTCCCATTAAACGGCCCTCTTCTATAAACCGGAACACAAAGAAAATTACTGAAGTTCTCGATTCCAATATTTTCTTCCTACTCTCCAGCCTCTCATTCAGCTTTGGCAGCAAAAACCCCAATAAAAGACTAACAGTTGTGTCAATTACCAGCTTTGGTTCTTAGCTAAAGATGCCATGTCTGTGGCTTGTGGGTCTAGGTCAGCCTTAAGTCTTTTCCCAACACCAAGCGGACCCTTAATATGGAAGCTCTGTGCATTGCCAAAAAGCAACAGCTATAAGAGTGGGCCATTTCACTAACAGCTAGACCATCAATAAACACACTGACAATTAAATTACCTCAGGTCTGTTCTGTGAAAAGATTCCTATGTATTGAGCATGAGATGGTTTGAAACCTCGGTAGAGTAATGCAGAACCCACACACTCAGCTCTGTCTGAAACCTGGAGGGGCAAAGGAAAAAAAAAGGCAAAAAAAAAAGTTGAGAGCAAGATCATCAGTACACACTCCTCAACATTATTTTACCTTAAGTCTTACAAAAAGACCAGTAACAGGTATGAAGTAGAGGTATTCTAGGCTATTCTGGATGACCTCTGTGACTGATAACCTGAACACTGCAGTGTCATTAATTACACTGCACTGATTGTGGATGCTACAGTTGCACTAAATATTCAGCATAAGAGCTACTTAATCTAGTTTAACCTGAAAGTGCCAAGTTTAAACAGTAAGCTCACACAGAAAAGACTGCTATGTTGTATCTGTATTCAAATTCTGAAGTGATCCTGTACTGTATTTCTGCTCAGTCACAAACACTCCATAAGCCATTCCCCTGCTTCCTTCAGTGCCTACAGGAACAGCACTTCTCCCTTCAAGAAGTGTGAGAATAAGGAGGCAAAATCCAGCTAGTTCTATAAACGAATCTTGAGAAGGCAATTTCTTAAACTCTTCCCACGTAGCACTAAACTTGAATCCATGTTAGTCACATGACTAAACCAGCAAAGTTTTATTAAATAGATGTTGCACCTAAAGCACCCTGCAAAATCACCTTGGAAAAAAAATGGTATCTGCTAAGGTTTTTAATGACCTTAACAGTTTAATGATTTTAACAATAGACAAACTTTACACAAATTTGGAGACAATAACTGATTAATCAGAAATGACCTAGAAGTCCGCAGCTATTAAAGATTTGCATAAAGATATTTTTAGTGATTATGGAGAACGTCATTAGTTACAAATACTAGCTAGCTAAACACCCTAATCAAACATTATTCAGCACTATAGAGACAAGTTGTCAATAAGCACAAGTAGCATCTGTAGATAGCATTTTTCCTAGTGTAAAATCAGCCTTTAGGCAAGCACCTAAAGTAGCAGCAGTCAGAGTCCCTGACTACTACTTCAAAGCTGCAGCCCTTCAGAGGCAGCATCCAATCCAGCAATGAGACATAAAGCTGTCAGGATACCAAAAAAATCTAAAAATAAAACTATTAATAAACAAGTAAATGCAGGAGATGTTCTTCCCTCCTTGCAAATATTTAAGGTTGTTCCTTTAAAATACTCTAATATGAATGAGACCCTTTATGCAACATTCTGCTACTACTTTAAAACATCTATAAATAATTAAGATGCTATATCACCTTACTAGATGTTGCAACCATGGTCTCAGCAAGCAAAAGGTCTAGCACTAAGTTAGACAGACTACTCACCTCTTTATAGGAGATCCACTCATATGGCTGGTTTGGTTTTCTAACACCTAGACACGGACCATTATCTAAAAAAGACAGTCAGAAGTTAATAAAAATTTAATCCACTTCCTCTCTTCTAACACCATATTAATTACAGTCTTGGTGTTAAGCCTCTAGATTCTTTACCAAAGAATCTAGAGCCAACAACATGGTTAAGGAACACATCAGTGACTTTATTCAAACGTCTGGCTTCACAGAAGTCAGTTGAACTTGCCTTCCAGAAAGCTTACATCTAATACATTTATCATACTTCTAGGTAGATATCCCCTGTCCCCAACCACATTTCGAAAGAACCCAGACCTTTAGTTCTTGACATGGTGTTAAAAACATTACCTTTAATTTTGGACTTACTTGATACTTGCACACCCCTCTGGAAGATATCATAAGCTGTTCTCACATCATCATAGTAGTAAATCAAGGGTTCATCACTGTTAAGAAGAGAAGACCTTCGAGCATGCTCACCAGCCTAAGAAAGCCAATTTGAAAGGTTAGACACTAACTATAAGCGAACAGGAATTTCCTGAAGGAATACAGACACTTCAAACATCAAGTTTTGTTATTAAACCTTGGAAAATTCTGCTCAAGAGAACTTCATTTTTTTCACCACTATGGGAGATCCACAACATTTCCCAGTATATTTTCTTTAAGAGTCAGACTGATCCCTACACATTACTAAAAACCTGCCAGACAAAATCTTATTCCTCAGCTACCTATGATCACAAAGTATAAATGAGAACAACAAAAATGCCCTGTGATACTCCTTACTAGACAGTGCTTTTTCTTAAAAAAAGTTTTACTGTATTATTGCAGTGTAGAGCATCATTAATTTCTAAATAACTTAACCCTCAGAGCTTTCTAGATATGAGTAACTAAATCTGTGCCTGAACTGTACCAACATCAACAACACATTCGTATGCAATCATAGTATCTTCCTGGCCATTGGTTTATTTTCCTATTTTTAAAGTACCCTGGAAGACCAGAGCGCATCTGTTCATGTATAAGCTAGATAAACAGGTTTATCTGCAGAAGATGATATATTGCCCATGTCCACAGAAAGGGGCTAGCATATTAAAAGTACATCAATGAGGAGGAAAAAATAACACTAAACCAAGTTTAACTGGCTTTAACAAAATGCTGTAAGGCAGTCCTTGTCACTTCTTATAGAGCGAGTAGAAATATACACTGAGCATGACCCAGAACAAGTTCATGACTGGTTTAACCCTGAAAATTCATAACATTAGAAATTCAAGAGCATACTTGCATTCAGACCAACACCTATTCTGCAGGAAGTGAACAGATCATAAATACATGTCTCTGCCCAAAAAGAAAAGCTATATTGTTTGCCTTATTGCACAGGTTTCACAGATCTTGGATAACCCACTTTTACCACCTCTGGAGCTCACCTGAGGAAGGCCAAATAACATACTTTGTGATGTCAGTCACAGATAATATCAACAAGTGCACTGTATTAGTACCACATTTGATGTGCTATAATTCTCACATAAGAGGAAATATAATATCCTAACCCATTCCTTGGCAACAGTCAAGAAGTACTTATTTTCTCCTCATCTGAGCTACTACTGTTTTGTTTACATACCCTATTACTCAGTACCACAAACCAGTTTTTGCAGGGCCTGAGGCACTAACCATGCTGCTTAGATAAAAGACTGACTGCACTATCCTTTGGGAAAAAAACACTCTAACAGCCAATATTGAAAAAACCAAAACCATCAGATCTCACTAGTTTTCATTAAAAAGAATCAACCAGCTTATGGTTCTGTTTAATTCTACTTTACTTTGGGTAAAAGAACGAAGTAACTGAATTATGAACAGCCCTAAACTAATAGTTTTGCCAAAAAGCACCCAGTTCCTGGTACAAAGACGATCAAGAGTTTAATGTTATTTTTCAGAGATGTAGTGAAATACACCTGGATATGCTGAATATCCTTTAAACTTCACGTTATCTTCCCAGTTTTTATTTGTCTACAAGGCAATATTATGGAATTGGTCTACATTTTGCTCAAGAGTAGCAAGAACTACCATTTTAAGATCCTGTCCAGAAGGTCCTTATCTAGGATATTTGTGCTATACCAGAAAAAGTTCTGCTTTTAGCAACCTCTTCTAAAAATCACTGGTCATTCCAACCACCAAATAGCTGAATCCCAGAACTGGAGTGTCTGGCTGAGTTCACATGAGTTAGAGACTGTCCAGTACAAAGGCAAGTGCTCAAAAGAGTTGTCCAATTTACCACAGTTCTTAAGAAGTCAGGCAATAAAACATTACAAATACAGGAACAGTCCTTGTTTACTGGGGTAAGGCAGCACTTGCAGCAGCTGAGGGAGTTACAGGAAATTGACCCATTACACAGCAAGTGCTGGACACGAAGTAAAAACTTGGAATTGGCTCTGAATAGCAGCAGCTGAAGGAAACAAGTTTATTCTACAGAGGCACATACTACTTTATCAATGCCTATTTGAGTCACATAAGAGAGATGCTTTTATTCAAGCCATGGCTTTGCTTCTTGCTGACACAGGCTGCTTAGGATTCAGAGGCAAAAGATTCCATTACCATCTTTCTGAGAGGGAAAGTACACTAGCAAGTGGTGCTTAGATCACCAACACACATGTGCTAAACAGCAAGAAGCACCAACTAGAGTTTTCAAAACAGCTGTGTGATTTTAAGGTACACACAAACCTAAAATTGATCACTTACTAGGGAGATAAGCACATGTCTAATGGAATAATTCTTAAAAGACAAGGCAAGCTAAAGTTCTGTTAATTTATCAGGAGAATGTAAGTAGATTTAAAAGTTTCCATAAACTGAATACCTTTCTGTATTTGAATGTTAAGGGAAAAAAAGCCAGAGACAATCTAAACTCCTACTACTAGAAAATACCATCATTCTAGTGTGCGTATCACAGATTCACAGAATGCTCAGAGTTGGATGGGACCTTTGAAGATCTAGTCCAGCCCCCCTGTTAAAGCAGGTTCACCTACAGCAGGTTGCACAGGAATGTGTCCAAGTGGATTTTGAGCATCTGCAGAGAAGGAGATTCCACATCTGGGCAGCCTGTTCCAATGATCTGTCTTGAACTTGAGCCAAACAGAAGTATTTGGGCTTTTAAAGTAAAATACAATCTGACAGACATGCATCTGCACTCAAATCAATAGCCAAAGTTGTTCAGCTATCAGTCACCAATGGAAAGAGCAGTCTAAAAGCAGACAGATCCAAATATGCCTACAACCATAGACAATAAGGGTGCAAAACACAGGACTAACACCCTGTTCCTACTCTAACTGTAGCACTTCAACAATATAGTAAATGATTCCATACAGCATGAGTGTGAAACTGCATTGCTGACATCAGTCTTTATTTAAAATTACCCTTCATTAAATCTTGTCTTCCCTCCTACATACAAAGGATTGATGTGGATCCTGAAAGATTTTTCAACTGTATCTCTGAAGTTCTTGGAAGAAATCAGGTTGGCAGCTTTGAAGACAAAAGGGTTTCTTCCTGTGAAATGTAACTAATACACACTTTAAAGTTGGTGCTCTTTAATTGTGGCTTCTACTCTAGAAGAGCTGATACTTTTAGTAACTTTGTGCCAATACTCAACCAACCACACAATCTTTATGCTCACTCTGTGATGGTTATTAAACTGGGTCACTGGGTGCTGGCCTACCAAATCAAGTCTTTCCAGAGATGGGAAGTGACCTGGAACAGCAATAAATAGGATCTTTTTCCTCCCATATGAAGTTGGGGATTTATTATCAGAAAATGTAGAAATCCTACTGCAGTCACTGACTTCAATTAACTTTGACAGAGGCTAAGGAAATAAGTCACAAGTAAGACTTGAGCATAAGCTTATTTATAGTTAAAAATTATCATAAAAATGAGCAGGTAGATTGGATACTATAACAGTAAAGAGGAAAGAACTGTCTTCTGTTGTGTCTTTTTTTGGAGCACATTGCTTACTCCAATGAGTTTTTAATATTGTATCGCTTAGCCAGAAAAATGTTAAGATATAATTTGAGAGCAGCATGTGATATTTTTCTTCTGTGAAAGCAAAAATCCATCTTAGCACACAAGAAAATGGAGTAAGCGGAATACAATTATAATGTAATGAGAAATGGAGTGAGATGCAGTCTATCCACATAGAAAAGTTTGCTTGTTGTCCTGGTTTTCAGCTCCCCATCTGGCAAGAGAGCCATGCAGCTAGTAACCTCAGTGGGCAACAAAGAGCCACACAGTCACTCACTCATGCCTCCCCCTTCTGAGGGTCACTGGGAAGAGACTAGAAAGGAACAAAGGCAAAACTCATGGGCTGAGATAAGGACAGGAAGGAATCATTCACAAATAACCCTCACAGGTAAAACACTCAACTTTGGAGAAAATTTATTACCAATCCAGTGCAAGATACTGAGAAACAAAGCCAAACTCCCAAAAGGACCACTATCCCTTACCCTTCCCTTCTTCCCAAGCTTTACTTTTTCTCCTGATTTTCTTTCCCTCCTCCCCCCAAGCAGCAGAGGGGAATGGAGGTTGTCAGTTCAGCACACATCATCTCTGCCATTCCTTCTTCCTTAGGGAGAGGACTCCTCACTTTTCCCCTGCTCCAGTGTGGGGTCCCACACAAGACAGTGGCTCCAGTTGAATCCTTCCTGTGGGCTGCAGTCCTCCATGACCTGATCCAATTTCCATGGGGTCATGGTCTCCTTTGAACACCTCCACCTGCTCCAGTGTGAGGTCCTCCACACACACTCCTCATGGGCTGCAAGGCATCAGCCTGCTCAGCGATAGTCGCCTCCATGGGCTGCAGGGGAATCTCTGCTGGAGCGATGGAGGTGCTCCAGATGCCCTTTCTTTGACCTTACTGTTCTCTGTAGTGCAATTTTTCTTGTATCTGATTTCTCCAGGGTTCTCCCACATCTTTCTTCTCTCTCCACTGCTGCACTGGACCAACCCAGCCCAACCAGTCTAGTGAACCTTGGCAGCCCAGCTGCAGGCTGGATAAGGGGGAGGCCTGCACTCCATTCCTTCTCCACTGCTACCCCCTCACCATTTCTTTCCCTCTTCTTAAAGATCAGAGGCATCACACCAGTGTCACTGACTGGCTTGGCCTTGGTCAGCAGCAGGTCAGTCCCAGCTTCTTAGTAGCTTCTCACTGAAGCTGCCCCTGTAGCCCCCACCCCTACACCAAAACCCTGCCATGCAAACCAAACAGTTGTAAAAGGAGATTTCAGTTGCAAAAGCTTATATACAAAAAAAAAAATCTATAGTGGTAGTTTGACTATCAAGAGTAATCCATAAAACCATCAGCCTTATAATCCAACATTTTGTCAGTATCTCCCTTGAGGATCACCAGCTTTCAAAGCTGTTTCTTTCCTTCAAAAAGAGGAAAGACCTTTGCTACCCTGAAGAAATACAGAAGCACTCTTGAAAGAATTAAGTAAGTGGCAAAATCTTGACTTCTAGTGAACAGGGTAATTGATGCAACTGCTGCTCAGGAAACCCCAGCTATGTAATCGGTTGTCTGTATTTGCTTCCAAGCAACAGTGCCTCCTAGTCAGGCTGCTTCCATATTTGGCTTCACTATTTAAAAAACACCACCTAAAACACCACCTGCCTCTAAAAAGCATAAGACAAAAGCTAACCTAGCATGCACACAGTTTAGCAGGTGGTTGCTTTAATTTCAACTTACTCTATAGATGGGACCTCTTGGCAGGACTAATATCTTTCCACAGATCACTTGAGGACAGTTAGTACCCTCTTCATGCCTGTAACCTAATATAAAGTCTCACCTGTCAGCTATTATAAACTGCATATTATAACAGAAAAGTTTTAGCCTAATCAGTATATACTAGCATATATATTCCAACCCCAAGACCTAATTAGTAGGTCACGAGCTAAACACATGTCCAGAAATTGAGAACTGTACTGTGCCACTTCTAACATTAAGAAGTTTCCTGCCACCAGCTAGATCAGAAGCTCAGTTCTCAGCACAGTCTTTTTCTCCCATGCTAGTTACTACCACTGTGATCTCAACCCTCAGATTGGTTTCCAGATTCAGAAAGCCAAAAAAATGAGGCCAAGCCATATTTTAGAAACAAAAAAAAGCAAACCTTGAATGCATTCCTAACCACTATAAGTTCAGAAACACTCTTATGTAAATGAGTGTTTTGTTTCTCAATTATGCCCTTAGGCTTCAAAATTCAGTGAACAACAGCACTGGTCAAGTGATACTCACCTCTACTTCCACAGACTGCATTGCTAAATCACATGGTGGTTTTAGTGCTTTTGGTCTTGTTGCATACCAGTAGGTTGTGAGAGCAGCAAAAGCACCGAAGCCCATCAGAGTATTTGTCGGAAGGGTGCGCACATACTGTCTGACATCCCCAAGTTCTGGCATCCGTAGGTGTCTAAACAACTCATGTGCTTGCATGGCAGTTCAGTGCAGTTGTCCCAATACTGGAATCTGTTGATATGAAAGAAAGTTACACACAAGGCTTTGAAATCCCCTTTTGATTCCTGTAGTTGTGGGAGAGCAATGTATGCTTTGCCTTATTCTCTTTCCACTATCAAAATAATTTGATCCGCCACTAGGCTGGAAATACATTAGACTTCTGTGCTGTGATTAAGTAAGCAAGCGATTACTGGTTTATACACAAGAACAACAGGTAGGGCTGACAGAAGGCAATTTCTGCAAGGTTTTAATATTGCTTTTAGCTCACAGTGCATTTTAACAGTGTTTTGCCTTTTTTTTTTAAAAAAAAGGCAGAATTTCACAAATTCTCAATATTTATTGTAGAGTAGCTGTACTGTAGGACTGTTTAAACAACAACTGTCAAAAAGAAGTCAGAGAGAGGGAAGGCATGGGTGTAAGATGTTAACTTGCCTGCATTAGGCTAACAGAGAACATCCTAATCCTGCAGCAGGGAAGCAGGAGCCGGATTTTTTTTATCTCTTAAATCCATTAAATAAATTCACTCTCTCTTTTCTACTCTCCCTTCAATAGTGCACAGAAAGCTCACTACAGCAAGCTGCCTTCACAGCTGATATCCTTTCATAGCTCCTCTATACTAGCAAGCTTCCTATTTCTCCAAGCCATGCCAGCAATTTATCTCTGGTCATGAGGCAGACTAAAGCAGCATCTAAGGAGGCCCAAGGCAGCAGCACACAGCAAGATAATCAGGCACAGGAAGCACATCTGATTTGTCACGTTCATGCAGAAGGAAGAGCTCAAAGAGCCTGCTCCTCGACATGGATATTGCACAGCAAGAACCAGCCATGGAAAAAAAGGGATTGCAGTCAGCTCAGCTGGTGCCCTCCTCTACAGCCAAGGTCTCCCGGGACATTTGTCACATGCCAAACCCACCAGCTCCTGCCCACTAGGTGAGAGGTAAGCAGCAGGCAGCCAGCCTGCCTGGGGCCAATGGCAACCGGCACCCAGTCACCCCACCGCCTGCTGAAGGGCACCTGCTGCCTGCTATGCTCACCAGCTCAGCCCCTGCCACCCGGGGACAGGCTACAAGAGCTGCTCTCAGAGTCTGATGGACAAAAGCAATGTTTTCCTGCTTGCTTCAAGAGCAGAGATGCATTTACTCAGATAAGTTAGATCCAGCTGTTTCCTATGGGCAAATTAAACAAAGGGCCTAGAGAATGTCAAAATGTGTGCTTAAATAGCTAGAACATACTGTGCAACAATACACCACAGCAGGATGGCAGCGCAGGAGATGCTGAAATCGAAACAGGCAGAATTATATGTTCATTAGTTTTTAAAACAACCATACCAGGTTGAGATTTCATATTTCTACAGAAATCTCTAGTTAAGTCTGCTCTTGAAATCTTTACAACTACAATCAAATATTCAACCAGGCCACAAAACAGTTATATAGTTCACTAAAAGTCTAACCAGTATTTGGATAAGAATTTGCTAGAAACAGCAAAAAGAGCCATAAAAATAGTTCAAAGGGCCCATGGTTTCACAACATTAGCAAAGGGACAGGCAGAAGTAAGGCCAGAAATAGAGGCGGCATCAGGATGGCATCGTGTTCCATCTCTGGAAGGGTCCTGGACCCACACAGAGCTCCCCAGCCTGCTGGTACTACCTGTCCTCACCCCTTCTCTCTGCTCACGTGGCACAGTCTCTTGATAGAGGACTCCATCACCTAGACATGAAGTGCAGGGCTCCTACAGAAATGCCTTTTGGTTCTTTTGACTGTAACACATCGCAGATTATGCTCAAAATCCACAACATACCCATCAGGCTCTAGTAATAGAGAGTAGAAGAGACCTGCATATACTAACAAGGAATCTCCTAACCTTCTCTAGGTGTAAAAAAGAAATTGGTTACACTTAATAGTTAGGATTACTGTGCTGTGGTTGCATTTTATGCCTCAAATCATGCTCACTAGCATTGCAGACATGAAAACTACCTCTTCAGTTTTAACATATGCAGCTGTACAGTAAGAATAGAAAGTCATTCCAACAAGGAAATCTTGGCTTGTAAGTTAATTCGGGGTATAATCAGACACCATATTATGAAACCAGAAAAAGGAAGCTATAATGTATAAGGGCTAAAAGCAATCATAGCTCTTTCCTCCTCAAGCTCCACAATAAGCATCTTTTAAAACAGATACTTGCTTTCCTCTCTACATTAGTCATAGGTCCTGTACACACAACATATGATTTACGTATGCAACATAATTAGTTACTCTTTCAAGAGGCTATGGTGCCATTACAGCTAACAAGAACCAAGTAAACACGATCATTTCATTCACAAGTCCCATTGTAGTCAATGAACTACTATAATTTCAGCCTAGATGGAGACGCACACCACTATTCCTTTCTTTCCTTGACCAGTTATTTGTAGAGCAGACTAAAATAAAACCTTTCTTGAACAGTTATACCACAAGTTATCAGCAATGATACAGTTTATTGTTGAGCTTTATATTGAGGTATGACTTCATTACACCTGCCTCATCAGCACAAACAATGTTAGAACAGAGTTTTCTGCAAGACTAAGCAATTCTTAGTTTTAACACTATCTGCTAAGTCACATCAACTCTTGTTTTATGTATTTAAGACAAAGCCAGACCCAACAGGGAGAATATATTTGCATTCTTAACATATGCATCCAAACACACTCCATCAAGAAATGAGGCTTCAATGTCTCACAGCTTTCTTAGATTTATCTTAGTATTTGCTTGGCTTATGCTCCAATCACATAAGACATCCAGGGTCTTTACCATTAGCAAGGAGAGCCAGTTAAAACCTTTAGACTAGGGTACAAAGGTCTTGCCAGCAGAGCTAGGATCTGGCTTTCAGCCCTTTTCTGAAGGAAGGACACAGCTAAACCTGCTCACTCTTTGCAAACACAGGTCCTGCACTTGCTTCTCATTCAGATGGGAACTGGACCATAAGGCACAGCCTCAAACTCGCCTCCAGTGCAAATCAGAACAAAGCAAATTTCAAGACAGCTGGAGACCCAAAGGAAGATTACCCTGGATAAGAGAAGTACCAGTCTGATACTCTGGTAGCTAAACAACCAACCACAAACCAGAAATTTAGAACTGAATGGACAAAGTTTGACATCAAAAGAACTTCTTCCTTGGTGCAACCAGCATATCTTAGTTTGTTTGAAAACTTTAGAAACAATACCAGACAGATAAGGGAAATCAGTTTTAATAAAAGGGGAAAACTGTTTGAGATTACTACCTGTCCTGACCGTCTCCACAGAAACAGCAGTTCCCAAAATCCAGCCGATGAAAGCATCCCTCTGAACTCATAGTATCCATTTAGTTAAGGAGTTCTGCATGGCTCAGACAAAGCCAGTTCTCTGCTCGCACACATGCGCACATGCACCCCACAGCACCCACAACTCATTCTTCACAGCACAGCCAGTATCTCAAGGCAACGACCCAAGTTGGCAGGACTCCACCGTTCTCTGCTGCTCCTACTCTCGGCGTACAATGGGCTATTTACAGTGGGCAGCAGCCTGCCTATTGTCTATCCATAGCCAGACATCGTTCGAGTGCAACGGAAGAGAACAGGAGAGCAGCCGCCAGCTTCTGTGTTGCAAAGAAAACAACCCCAAGAACCAATGGCCTCTTCATCACCATCCTAATATTTAGATGAACAGCACACTTGCACTGCAGTGACCTGACATAAATGCAGTCACCATGTGAGGTGAAAGAAGCCACTGTGTTTCTACAGCCTCTAGCAGGCAGGAGAAAGCTATGGGACAAGTTGCCTGCCTCTTAGTACAAGCAATACAGCCTTAAGATGTTTTCACTGTGGTACAATGGAACATGGAACCAGCCACCTATATTCCTTTGATTCACCCTGACAGACACTTGTGTTGTTTTCTTACTCTTACTTGTTACACTGCACAGCTCCTACAGATCTGATTCACTGAAGTCTTTTTCCACCCATCCTGTGAAAGGCCAAGTGCAGCATCACATTCTGGCTCATTTGAGTATAAAAGAGAATGCAACAAATAGATTTGGCCATTAACAAGAAAAATCCTTTGTCTAAATAAAACACATAATCCTAATCTCAGACTGCATTTACAATCAGCTTAAATGTGAGCCAGTCCAACCTGCCCCAAATACATCCTCCCACAACCCTCTCTGCTGGCCAGGCACTTATCCGGTTGTACAGTTACATTAGGGAAGCAATCTGACAAACACCATTTTCCTGGGTTGGTTCTCAGCTAGATCAAATCTCATCTGGATGATCAGATAGCCATCAGCTCCCAGAAGCTAAGACAGCACAGCTGGGGAAAGGGATGGACTGTTATAATACTAAACCTTACGCATAAACTCCAAACACTGCACTGACTTACTGCACTGTAAGTCCTCCTAGGGTTTTCTCCTGCAGTCAAGACAAACTTGACTGAGGCCTCCCAACCACTTGTGTTCAAGTCAAAATAAGCAGGAAGGAAGCCACAACCACCTTCAAGATCAGCAAAGGAACACAGAATGAGAATCTACCTATGAAAGGGAAAGCTCAGTTTAACATGAATACAACAGCAAGATCATAGATTGGTTTGGGTTGGAAAGGATCTCAGGGATCATTCAGTTCCAGCTTCCCTGCCATAAGCAAGGACACCTTCCACTAGATCAAAGTTCCATCCAACCAGGCCTTGGACTCCTCCAGGCATGGGGCATCCACAATGTTTCTGGACAATCTATTCCACAGCCTCAGCACCCTCATAGTAAAGGTGTTTCTTGTGGTACAGCCTGTCATGCCATGGGTGACACAACTGCCATTCCTTGGCCACAAAGGACTTTCCCAAACAAACCAAGTACTGTTTAACTGTCTAATACGCTACTCTGTCATCACCTTCCTTCGCTACACCTCCTCCCCCCCCGAGCCCCACCCCCCCAATTAAAAATCTAACCATCTTATCTTACACAGAATCACCTAGATCACCTAGTCAAGATAGAGAGATATAAACTATCCTTTAAAACAAGTAAGTGACAGGTAACACTCTCCTGCAATAGCACAGAGACGAACTCATCCCATGCAGGGAGAAGAGCCAGCGCTACCTTAATATTCACCCCCCACCTTCCAACCTACCTTCAGCTCCCACAGTCTGGATCTGAGCAACCACAGGGCACAATGCACTAGTCCAGGTTGCCTCGGCTGGCTCAGTTCCTTTTCTGCATTTGGGACAAGGCAGGACTAGAGGGAAGCAGCCTGCAAGCTGGCTTTAGCCCTATCACTTGGGCCATGCAGGCTTACTTCACAAGCTGCAAAGACTCTTGCCACAACCTTTAAGGAGCACTACACCCAATACTGATGTGTCAACACTCTGTTCTCATCTATAAAGAAAGTCACAGTCTTGTCCTCAGACCTTTGGCTGCAATCCTCTTGCAGTCAAATAGAACAACACCTAGATTCTTGCCTCTTGGTGATGTCCAACAAGTAACCTGAGTGCACACCAATGAGGTCAAAGGAGTTTATTCAAGTTCAGGAGCTGAACCACATGACAAGAACCTGCTCAATGCCTTTTGTGCAACTACAGTCCTCCAGCAGCACTCAGTAACCTTGTATATTTAAGAAAACGAATACTTCCTACTAAAACCTTTGAGACAGTGACCAATTTAAGCTACCTTTGATCTATGCCTATACAGACACACACGTGTCACTAAACAGTCATACAGATTACTCATCTCCCAAGACCACAGAAGGCACTTACAAATATCTGTTTTGAAGCCTAAATTACTATCCATTAGGACTGCATCCCTGCAACTCTGATTTGAAAATACATCATGGCACTACTCCTAATCTCAATCCCAACACAGTTCAGATGAAAACCACCCTGCAGAAGCAAACTGCTACAAACCAGCTGCTTTCTCGTGGCATTAACAGCTTGAATAGACCATAACAACTTATTTATTCCACTCCTCCCAGGAAAAGGCTACTACTCAAAGCCCAGTATGTAGTGTCAAGTTAACACATGCTTCAAGTGCTCACCTGAGACTCTGCAAGAATGAGTTTCTTACTCATACCTCTGCCACCTAGAGTCTAGCAGGAGGTAACCTGGGTCAGGCACATTGCATCACACTAGATAGTGCTTGCACTCAGAATGATGTTTTTAAAAAACAACCCTTAACAAGGCTGAACAGATCAGTACATACTTATGAGAAGGAACTGGTTCACCGAGTGACCTCCCAACACCAGCATCACAAGAAAGATTATGACAAACCAAGCAACCTCTTGACCTCAGGTATTATGGTATCCATGTATTTCCTATGAGTCAGTGATAGCAAGGATTTTCTTGTTTTCCTAGGAAATTAATCCATCCTCACCAGGCTATTAATGCAGCCCAACTGCAAAACAAAATGAAGAGTTCTGCATTTAAGAACAATAATCCATGCAGAAAGTCAAAAGTACTTTTCTCCAAATGGGAGATGAGTCTTCTTATAAGCCTTAAGCAGCCTAACTAAACAAAAAAAAAAAAAAAAAAAATCACACACCAGTATTCCTCTAGATATCCATAAAACAATGGATGCTATTTTCAGTCAGTTTTGGATACACTACCAGTACTACTAAGATTCATAGCCTCATCAAAAAGGAGCATTCCACTGCACTTTACTCCCTGTAGATAAATAACTCCCAACATAAAAAGCATCAATAGAAAGCAGAACCTTTGTGTTATTGAGTGTCCTTGTTTCAGGATTCAGGTAGAATCTGCAGAAATCCAAGTCCCTCCATCTGCAGGCAGGGTTCAGCCTACTGTCTGTAAAGGTCAAAGCTGTACAGCAGTGCTTCCTTGAGCTACATGGCATTGTAAACTCCCACACAAAACCATCTACCAATGAACAAATAGTCTCCCCTCTTATTTGCAAGCATTTCTGGGGAGTTACCACTGGTTATATTTAACACAGTCAAATATTTAACATAGCTGAACTTGTAATTTAGCACAGCAAGGAGGCACAATACGGCAGGCAGTCTATACACTGGACTAATAGAAGCCAAATTTATTAAGTAATGTATCCCCTTGGGCTAAAACCTCAGTCTCCCTCTGCTACACATTTGAAAAGTTTTGCAGCATAAGCACTTTAGAGTCTATTCATTTCAAATCAACAGTATTACCAAGATTAAAGAAAAAAATAGAACAAAACAAAAAACAAACACCACAAACCAAAAACCTACTACTATCTTCTATTGTTCACATTAGTCAAAAGGCTGTTTTCTTTGAAGAGAAAAAAGAACCACCTGTTTACTCTTCCCCACTGGAGAGCTACGCATCCTGGACAGAGAAGTAATAGCCCACTTCTATCTCTAAAAAAATCCCAAGCAGTATTCGTTTCCAGTGGAGCAGTGAGAACCAGCTAGAGACTTCATACAAGAAACAGGAGCTTCACTTACCCAAATAACTATTTAAAAGCTTCCTTTCCTTCTGTTTTCAACTACTAGTTTTGTTTCTCCATCAATATCAGCTTTGTACATGCCCATGAAGCAAAAATCTGCTTGGGAGTTTGCTCCTAAAGCACTGAGGACTTCCTTCCAACCTCATGCTGGCTGATCTGTTGTCGTAAAACAGCATCTACCCAATTTAGAAGCTGCCTCTAAATTTATTATAAGCATGCAGGCCTCAGAATAGGTTAAGGACATTTGCCCAAGACCTTGAATCAAGTACAGTACACACAACAGCTACTCGTAATTACAAGCATTAGGTGATGGCGAAAATCTATCCTTAGACATTTTCATTACTTCAACGCAAGCTGGATATCCTCAGACTTAAGGCAGTAACAATGTAGTTCCATGAGAAACTTTGTGTTTCAGGTTTTGCATTATTAATGCTGCTGCGTAAAAGAAAGGTGTTGTCCAGTGAGCTCAGTGCCTTCTCACACTCAATTCCTTGATCCGAGAAACCTGATCTAAATCTCTTGATCTGAGCAACCTCGGCTCGCAAGTCAGAGAGCACATTCCAAAGCACAGAAGCAAATACAAACACTCCTGAGCCGGCTGGGGAGCCCGCTCGGTTCCTCCAGCGGGAAGGTGGATGAACGGAACACCTCTGTGCTCCAGGTGGAGATACCCCCAGGGGTTCGACAGCAGCTTCTCTAGACGTCATCCTCGTCCAGAGCCCAGCCAACCCCACACGGCTAGGGGGTTACAGGCTCCCAGAGGTGCCTGCAACGGCTCAGACGGCTCACAGACGCGCCCTTGGGGAAGCCAGGAGGCTGCGGGGGTTGCCATTCCTGTCGGGCAGGAACGAGGAGCGCACGAACCCTGGAACAAAAGCGCGGGGGGACCCGGCGGAGCCCCCGCAGCAGCGCGGCCTGCGGGGCCGCAGCCCCCGCCAAGCACCGCGCTCGCCTTTCACCGCTCAGGAGGGAAAACAATAAATAGGAGCTGCCCCCAGCGCGGCCCGGACCCGCGCCCGCAAGAAACGACCCATTCAGGAGGCGAGCGCCGAGCACCGACCCCGCGGCTCGGGGGTCTGCACATCCCCCCTCCGCCCGCCTTCCCGGAGCCTTCGCGCGAACGGCCCTGCCGCAGGCACATCGGTAGCCGGGAACAGGCGGCGGGGGAGGCCCCGGCCTCCTCGTCCTCCCCCCTCTCCCCGAGCCCGTCTCACCTCCCGGCGGCAACAAACACGACTCTGCGCGGCTCCCACGGCGCCGCCCTATTTAAGCCGAGCAGGGCGGGAGCGGCGGCTGCGTGCGCCGAGCCCGCCCCGAGACACGGACGGGCGCTAGGACCCCGCGGCGCCGCCGCTCGCCCCGCCCCCGCCCGGCCTCCCTCCGCCCATGACCAGCATCCATCATTCCCGCCCCGCATCTTTCTCCAACTGACGCCGCTCCGCATCCCTCCTCCTCTGCCCACCATCCCTCATTCCCTGCACCGCATCCCTCCGCCCTTGCCCAGAATTCCTCTGGCCCTGCACTGTATACTTCGCCGTCTGCTCCTGCCCCGCATCCCCCTCCTCTGACCAGCATCTCTCGCCCCCTGCTCCTTTTTCCCTCCTCCTCTAGCCCTGCCCTGCATCCCTGCCCTCCTCTGCCTCTGCTTCTGCCCCTGCCCCAGCATCTCTCATGCCCTGCACCACCTCCCTCCCCCTCTGTCCCTGCCCCGCATTCCCTCCTCCCGTGCTCTCACCTCCCTCCTCATTCCCTGCTCCGCATCTGTCTTCCTCTGCCCGGCATCCCTCATTCCCCGCCCTGCATTCCTCTTCCCCTGCCCCGCATCGCCCCCTTCCCCTGCCCAGCATCCCCCCCTTCCCCTGCCCCGCATCCCCTCTCCCCCTCTCTCACTGCCCAAGGGAGGTTTTTCGTATGGCTTTGTAAAAGACACCTGCATCCCCTACAAACAGGCTGAAAGGTTGTATGTTTCAGCGTGAAAGCGCTGGAAGAGGATAATGACCTTGTTGCAGTTCAGGGAGTCATCTCTTCACTGCCACTAAAAATTATTTTTTTGGGGGGAGGGGGGGGGGCTGCCCTGATAAAGCAGAGGCAGCCGGGGCGCTGTCAGCAGCCTCTGACACTCACCCCAACTGGCTGTGGTTCAGCCCCATCCTCATTGGTCCCTTCTTCCACCTGTCAGTCATCAACCCACATCTCAAAGTTGCACTGCTCTGTGCTGCTATGGTTTTCCTGTGTGTTGTGCGTGTTATCTGGGTTATTTTAAGTGTGTCTGTGATTTAAGACTATACCCAATCATATATATATATATATATAATTATTGGAGGTACTTTTATTTTACGTAAAGCTAACCGCTGTTTCCCAATGTTTCCATTTGCAGTGGAGTATACCAGGCATGGGACTTGCTGCAAAATAACAGTTTTTAACAAAGGAATGAGCCTACCTTCCACTTTTAGCACAAAGGAGGAGTGTACTTGTGAAGCTGATAGTACCCACTTAGCTGCACTTGGGCTCACGTAGTGCAGGGGCTCAGAGATGCAAAATAAATTCCTTTCTCAGGAAGGGAAACGGAAGCATTTAATCCAGGAGTGAATCTGATTGACTGCAGCTGCTCGCGGGCATGGAGTCTGTAGCACCACTAAAGCTAGTCCCAGTAAAGCCCAAAAGCACAGACAGCATGGACACCAGCTGCCCTGCCGCAGCTGGGCTCTGCTGGCTTATTCCTATTGCACCACACGTAGATGGAGCCAGACTCTGCCAAGTGATCGTTGCATTACATCCAGGGTTTTGGATGGAGGAATCAAGCGATACCATCTCAGGTACTGGTGACTTCATGCTTTGTCTTGAATGCATCTAGGTTCCATCTGCCAACCACCAAAACTCATTATGATTTTATCTACTATGCTAATTAATCCTTCATTATCACATCTTTCTCCACATCTAGGGAAACAGGAGCTGCACATAAACAAAATTTACAATGATAGTACTGGACTGTCATACACTGGGGAGCTAAGGAAAGTGGCTCCTGTGAATCTCTGTGGTCTAGGACCCTTTAACAACTACATGTGTATTTTTAATTAATTTGAGACATTGCTAACTCTATCTGTGTACGGGGCATACAGGCTCTAAATCCATGTAGATAAATCAACTGCCATTAAATACGTCAGGTAAACCTAGTAAGTAAATAAAAAGATTAAAAAAATATTCTGGCTTTCTTGTTTAAAGGGGAATTCCCTGTATTCCAGCCTGTGCTCTTTGCCTCTCATCCTTCCACTGGGCACCATTGAGAAGAATCTGTCTCTGCCTTCTTTCCCTCCAAAATAAATATTATGCACACTGACAAGATCCCCCCTACCCTCAAGCTTTCCCTTCCTGAGGCTGAATAATCCTAGCATGTTCAGCCTTACCCCATGACAAAAACTCCAGTCTCTTTACCATACTCACGGTCCTTAACTGGACTCCCTCCAGTATGTTCATTTCTTTCTTGTACTGAGGAGCCCAGACTGGACTCAGCTCTCCAGGTGTGGCCTCCACAGTGTTGAGTGGAGGGTAAAGAGCATCTGCTTGGCTGCCTGCACATGGGGATGGACTACTACTGGGTCTGGAGAAGGTACTTCTTTAATCAACCAGCTTTCTTGGACCTCTTTTCCCTCCCGGACCATTACATTAACAGGGCAATTATCCTTTAAACTGATTACCTAAACCAGAACATTTCTATTTCATCAATGTAGGGATATTAGAGAATTTTCAGTACCAGTATTTGCTTTTCCCAATAATGTTGATATCAAAGTACTGTTCTTATATATCTGTATCAACAAAGCAAAAGAAGCATCTGCCAGAAAAAGAAATCTCTCAGCTATGTTCTTTTTGCTTTGATTTACAGGGCATGCACATTGCTCTAATGAATTGGGTTATCCTAAGTATATAATCAGAGAACCATCCCAAGGGTATAATTTTTTTAGAGAAAAGATTGCCTAGCCTTCTACCACACTGTATCTGCATCTGCCAACACTTATGTGGAATCTCAAGAGAAGAAAACCAAAGAAATGTTACGTAAATGAGCACTTTACAATGTCTAACATATATTGTGATTATATAATGTGAGCTACTGAGTGCATGGAGCTGTGACTTATGTCTCGTCAATCCTCTTGCTAGTGGGAAATGGAATAAATTGAGATGATGAGTCAAGGCTGGAGTCATGCAGAGACCCAGTGGGAAACAGCAGCAGTGAGCACCAGGACCAGAGACAAGGCTGGGACATGTGTCTAGGGCCCATCCAGGAGACCAGGCTGGAGACAAACTAACTGCAATGTCCCTCCAGGCTCCAGCCAATAAAAATATATCAAGAATCTGGGAGAGCATGAGACAGGACTGGGTATGGCAAAACCCAGAGCTGAGTTTAAGTGGAGCCCTCGCTAGGTAGGGATGTGGGTCCCAGTTGGAGCTGCTCAAGGCCATTAAGGTCTACAGGTACCCCGAGGTCCTGACAGTGGCACCAGTATGCCCCACACTCACAGAAATTTACAGCATGTAGCTGGCTGCATGTCACCTGAGGTATTCATGGAATGACAAAATAGATTGGGTTGGAAGGGCCGCTTAAAGGTTAACTGGTCCAAGCACCCATCAATGAGCAGGGACATTGTCACCTTGATCAGGTTGCTCAGAGCCCTGTCCAACCTGACCTTGAATGTTTCCATGGATGGGGCATCCACATCTTCCCTGGGCAACCTGTTCTGTTGTTTCACAACCCTCATAATAAAAAATCTCTTCCTTACCTATTTTAGTTTAAAACCATTACCTCCTGTCACATTGCAATAGGCCCTGCTGAAAACTTTGTCCCTATCTTTCCTATAAACCTTCTTCAAGTACTAAAAGGTTGCAATATGGTCTCCCCAGAGCCTTCTCCAGGCTGAACCACCCCAACTCTTTCAGCTTATCCTCACAGCAGAGGTGTTCCATCCCTCAGATCATTTTTATGGCACTCCCCTGGACCTTCTCCAACAAGTCCATGTCTTTCCTGGACAAGTGCTGAGGACTTGATATCTGGATGCAGTACTCCAGGCAGGTGTCTCATGACAGTGGAGTAGAGGGGGAGAATCACCTCTCTCGACCTGCTGGCCGCCCTTCTTTTGATGCAGCCCAGCTTTCTGGGCTGTGAGGGCTCATGTTCCTACCACACATTGAAAGACAGTAGTGACATGGAGTTTCTTTGAGGTTTTATGTTAGCTGGAGCTGTGAGGAAGAGACTAGAATAAGATATCATCAGCTTGCAACAGATGAACTGGTTTGTTGAGGACAACTGAATCTAATTATTTCTATACCATTTTCCAGGTTTATGTCATTATCAAGGTGAATTTTCATCTAAGAATCAACATATCATAGTGGGCACAACAGCAAACATCCTAAAGGTAAGAGTCCCCCAGATGCAACAGCCTCTGTCCTAGGCCAGAAAGAAAAATATATTCAGGGAGATTCCTGAAAGCCACAGTCACCTGTCTTCCTTACACATGAATGAGCACAAACTCAAACACAACGATGTTATGAATGAGCTGTACTGGCAGGTCTCTGGATAAACATCTGTGCAGAGCCAGCCTAAACCATGCCTTGGTCACACTTGTTATGTTACTTTAAAGAGTTCTTCAACTCAGAAAAACAGTAAATAGTCATGAATGTATTGAATTCCATGAAATATAGGTCTTCTGAACACCGAGATACCTAACCAGGAAAATAAAATGTTTATAAAATCCGCTGTATAAAAGCACAGATAAAAACCCCATTTGTAAATCTTCTATTGTATATCAGAAAAGACACATTATATATGTACATAAATATATATACACACACACATACATAAATGCACAGAGAGAGATTTGTCAGAAAAAAAAAGAAACAAAACTAGAAAGCTGATTTAAATAGTAACTACTATGTTTTTCAACATATACGACCTTGTTGGGTTTCGAGGATTTAACGAGTATTTTTAAATACAGGAAGGATTTTTCAGCTATGCCTAATATTCCTTCCACTTTCTGTTACTCTCCCTGTTTATCAAATATTTCTCCTTCTCCTGCTCCCTGCTCCTTTGAAGATAAATATGTAGCTTATGGTTTGGGATCTTCTGATGACCAGTAGCTGTATGAACTCACAAAGTCCCCAGTTAGTTCACAGTGAGCACATAGGGACTGCCCTTCCCACAACACTAGGGTGTCAGTTTAAACTCCAGAAGATACGAAGAAGTTAGAGGAACCCTATGGAAAAAGAAGGAATCCTGTCCATAACTGATTCAGCTTGCTTATGTCAGGCTAATGGAAGTGTTATTTCCTCAAATGACAAGGCACCCAGGTAATGACACGGGGCTGGAAAAGCCAGCATAAGACTGCAACAGATTCAATTGTACTAAAGCCAGTTCATTTGCCACCAGTCCTGTTTCTCTGAAATCTGGTTCACAGGCTTCATTTTGCACCACTGTCTCCTCCAAGCTGTACATGTGCATGAATTTACTAGCAAGTTTACAACTTGCTTCATCCAAACGATCAACATAAAGCTTTTCAAAAAGGAGTATTATTTAAGTAAAACCACAAACATAGGAAGGATGTTGTTTCTGCCAGCTCAATCTGAACAAGCCAACTTGTCCACTTTTTCTCTCATTAAATAGTTCCCCAGTCATGATTCCTCTGTCTGACTATCATTTTGAAGGTCAAGGGCACGACACAAAAAAAGCTAAAGTTTACATACTTTACTGCTAAAAACTACTTGATAACAGAAGCTGCAATGTGAAAAGCAATGTTACAGAAAAAAATAAACCAACAATAATGTTCCATCTACTTAACTGAATATTAAGTGAAATATTACACAGAGATAATCAGAGCAAGAAAGCTCAGAAGTTAAATATTTATTATGTTTAAACTCCAACTAAGAAGCAAAGTGTTTACGTCAAAAAGTGAAATATCATCTCCCCTGCTGGAATATATCCCAAGAACAATCTTGTCTGGTTGACAAAAGGACTAAGTTTATTTGGTAGCGCTTACAGTTCACCAGCACAGTGAACACAAAACCAAACAGCAGAGCCACAAGTAGTGCCAGACTATAGTTTATTGAACGTCCCTCACCAGCAATGACCTCCAAATGCACAGCATGTTTTCACATTCTTCACATACCCACACCTCCTTCCAAATATTTCCAATGAGTATTGGTGCACATGCACAAGTTCAGCCCCAGGAGCAGGCCAGATGTCATGGTAGGGAACATCTGCTTTTAAAGGATATCTGAAGTTGAATGTACTTTCTTCCCCAAACCTGACAGGTAAAAAAGTGTGCTCCACTACTGCGAAGATTCATTTGGGCTTGTCCGACACAAAGTTAGTGCTTACAGGGATCAGAAAGGGAAAACAGAAAGAATTAAGGAGGGCAAAACCCCTTCCGAAAACCGAAGAGCTTGATTTTGATGTTCTGATTTTAAGTTAGTGCCTAGCATTTGTAAAAGCCTCAATGAGCTTTGTTTCTTACAAAGCACATCTGCACACTGGAACATGTACATCAATCTGTCATTTGTGTTTTCATATAACACAACACTTAAACCATTTGTGTAAACAGAGCTCTGCTTTTGAAAGGACAGTCCCATATCTCAGCTGCCCAAGCCCATCAAGTGCCAAACAGATGCCAGTCCAAAATAATGGGCAAGCAGGCCTTAGAGGTTACTTTAGATTCAACAGAGGGGGAAGATCCACAGGAGCCATCCATGTAAGCCATTGAGCACAAAAAGATGCTGAAACACAGACTTCTGGAACCTTCCGATTCCCTCATGTGACAAGCCCTGCTCCACCACTTCGCTGGTGTGGGACAGGGAGATGAAGTGCAAGGAGCTCAGGCTGGCAACTGGAGTAGCTCAGGCTTTAGTTATTGCTCCTTCTTGGCTAGAAAACTGAGGCTGCACACTCCTTCATGCTTTGGTGCAAGACTGTGTTTAGACACGGCAAGAGTTGAGAGCAGACACTCAGGTTAACATTGTGAAGAAGACAAGCCCTGGGAATATTTTGAATGAAAGACTGGTAGGACACGGGTAAAATCAGCATGGCCAGTATATACCCCAATAAAGTATTCCACAACAAGGTATGTCAGTAAACTACATCTTCATTTGGGTTAATAGCCAGTCCAGGGTTTAAAAGAACAACTTGTTGAGGCCACCCATCATAAGTCACCTGTATTGTCTCTGGAAATGAGTGGAAAAAAATCCACCCTTCGCAGTGCTGTGAGGTGATTCACAGAACTGTTGCTGCCCAGGAAAACAAACAGGTCTGGCTTCTGAATAGCAAACCTGCATTTACAGGAAATAGACATGAAAAACAGGCTAAATATGCCTCTCACTGGTAAAATGGAAAATAAGCATTATTGTTCCATGTCTATGTTTCCAGAAATTGCCATTAATCAAATAACCTGTTGAGCCCACATCCAGTTGTCTACACAAGACAGCTATAAGGCATTGCTATTGTTTCTCTGCCAGTGAGAACTGGCTAGCATGCACTCTGCTATTGTGCATGGACCCAAGCAAGCTTTAGAATTAGGATGCTAAGTAGCCCTTGGAAGTGAAGTTTCCCTGTCCCATTCCTGAATAGCCCAAAATGGTCAAGCCATCAGTGCCACCCTCCATCGCCTCACACAGCACTGCAGCTGGAGCAGAGGGATCCCTGGTGTTGGATGCAAGAGGCTCTGCCTCGCACAGGAGCTCATTTGTCCTTACAAAGGCAGCATGGCAGCGCATATATATTCTCCTTGTCTGAAAAGAGAAACAGAGCTTATTAAAAACCAACAGATCAATAAGATGAGTGAAAAGAACAACCATTTTAAATTCAGACTTAAAGTTTAATGTTAAATCAAAATTATTTAAATTTATTAAGTCAAACTTAAGTCTAGGTTAGCTAAACTGAAAGCAATTATTTTACTTCAAGATATGCTGTAACTTTATAATTTATTTTCCTATTTGAATACTCAGTCATTAGTTATGTTTTGAAGTTAATTAATATTACAAAGACATTTAAAAAGAAATGATACATCCGATCAATTTGGAAAAGCAATTTCAATCAATGCTCCCTGCAATAGCAGCCAGCACTGACTGGACTATCTGGTCACAGTAACAGCAGTGCTGGGTGTAGGCACTTGCCAGGCCAGCAGGCAGGGACTCATAGCAGCACTGAAAATGTGTTAAGTGCAGAGTTGTCCTGCCAGTTGCAAGCACTTTGCATACTTTATACCATACTGCTCTGCCAAACTGCTTCACTGCCCTCCTGGGCTCTGTTTGCTTCTCTCCAGATTGGTCACTGCTCACTCCTGCTGGCTGGCACATGCTGCTTTTGCTTAAAAAGGGCAACAGGTGGCAATACTTGCTCCAAGGTCATAGATTCCCATCCCACCTACATGGCAGCAGGTACCACTGCAGTTATGCATGTGGTTTCTGTTATTTATATGAGGATTTGCTGATAGAACTTAAAAATGCCCATGTATTTCAGGTAGATTTTTATTTTTTAAACTTCTATTTGCCTGAAGTGACCATGGAGAATGAGAACCCAGAGGTATTAGTGTGGAGGCTGAGTACCTTTTAAAAAACTGCAAGATTAAAATAGAGTCGCAGCTGAAATTACTAAGGGTTGAAACATGGTTTGGCACAAAATATTGAGGAATGCAGCGGATACCAGTTTGACTTGATTGTGTTAATGACAAGTTGAAAACTTCCTAATAAACCCAGACATGGATATTTTTACCTACTCGTTTTTATGTTTATTAACTTAACACCTACATGGTTAAATACAGGTGCTGCTCTTTTAATGGAACCCATGTTGTCTTAGAGTGAAACCACGAACATCATAAGTGTTTAGCAAACCTCAAATGCGGCAAAAAGTTCATCATCCTACACTGCCCCTTCAGGTTTTGATATTAAAAAAATTGCAAATGAGCATGTTTTAGAGGCTCTTCCACATTACAAAACCTTGCTCTCCTCTCCTTGACTAGCTCACCTTATCGGGCAATATAAAGCAGAGGCAAATTTTAGACAGCCTTTAGAGATTAGCTGGTAGCAGCTTAAAAATTTAGAAATTTAAAACTAGCTGTTAACAAAAAATAAAGGAAAAAACAATCCAAGAGCTGGTAACCTTTCCAGAAAGTTACGTAGTATTTTTTCCCTCGTGGCAGCTGCTTTATCCTTTGTAAATGGCATAGCTCTACTCTACCTTCAGTTGGCATGTGCTGCAGGGCACCTGCAGGTGAGCACACATGATCCTCATGTTCTGTGCCCATTTTGGAAAGAAAGCAACATCCAGGTGCATCCCATAGCAAGTCCCTCTTACTACTCACAGACTCCTGTTGAACGGTTGATGTTAACTGCTGAAGCCGAAAGACATCTTTTAGCTTTTTAAAAATATGAGTTCAATCACTTTTCTTCCGTACACTCCATATTCTCTCATTCCCTTCAAAGGTTTGTCCAATGCAACTTCCTGTAGACTGCTATCTACCCCACTAACCACAGAAAAAAAACCCCCAACTTTCAAAGCCCAGGCTATAAACCCCAGAGCAGACACAGTCACAGACCATGCTGACTTTTTGGAGATCTTGCTTTCACAGGGATGAAAGGACCTTCATTGTGTTCCCAGAAAGCAATGGAGGGCATGGCTTTTCCACGTGTCAGCATCCAGCAGTATCTTGCAGTCATTCAGAATCCAAAGTAAAAACTACATCGTTATGAACTTAAGGAAAATCTACCCAACTCAAGCATGGCAACAGATGTTTCCTGAAATCTGTTATGACCTACTGTAATAGTGGATGGTGAACCATAAGGACATTTATCACAAGCTAACTGATAAGAATTGTGAATGTAAATACAAAGGAAGCAAGGGCAAGGCAGAGATCATGTTCAACTTTTTCAAACAGTTCAAACAGGCCATATAGAGTAATGGTCTCCTTCTTGTCTCTACAGTAACTAATAAACCAGCCCTCAATTTTTAGTAGTCCTTTAGTGTGATTACTTACACACAGAAACACTAGGGCCACCTAAAAGCCTCATTCAACTTCTCCTTTCCCCTAGCTTCAACAGACTCTAGATTAGAATATTATTAATTCATAGTAGGTGCAGTGTACTGCCTAGTAGATCTGTTGCTGCTTAATGAGTTTGTATCTGCAGTGAGACGGCACTGGTTTTCCACACTTCTATCTACTCTTGGTACAATCAGATTTTAAATACACCTATAACTTAAGAATGCATATGTCCTAAAATGCAAGTTCTCCAGCAAGTGGATAATTCCCTTCAGCATCCATAAAGGATTCCCATACAAGGCAAATGGATTTGACCAAAGTGCCTCTGACAATTTAAAAACTTCAAGTATCTAAACACTCCATGATATGAAAAAAATTCCTCAAGAAGGAACCATAGCTGAGCTTTTACACTGATAGTGCCTGTGCTGCGCTGGCAGAGTAGCAGCACCCTCCTGCCAAGCAGGGACTTCTCTGCAGGACATGCAAACATAAAAGGACCTCCTCACCAAATTACAATTGCATATCACTTCTGGTTTGAAAAAAAGCAGCCTAAATCTGGGGAAGCATAAATCTAGATAATGTTTTTTTAAGAAGGCTCTTGTTTTTTACTCATTTGAAACCACAACTGTAAAAGTAATTGGTTAATTATCCTTAAGAAATAAAAACATGAAACAAATTAAAAATGGAAGGTTGAAAACGCTCCTTCAAATTTATAGGAAGCTACTTATATATTTCTGGTGAGATTCCAATTTTAAGATCTATGTAATTATTTTTGTGTCTCAAAATTCCTTATAAATGACTCTGAGTCCAACAGAAACAAGTTCACTTTTGGAGAGGGGCTTTCAGGTTAGTCTAACTCTCTCAGCCCTACTTCCACTGAAATCCAAGACAAGATTCCCCTTCCCCTGGCTTTCCACATGGTAAGGTCTAGTAAAGAGAAGGCCATCTCCAATTTGACTCTTTGAACCAGCAACTCCAAATCCATACTTAAATCTCTTGTAAAAAAAAAAAATAGTTTATTCTTCATCCTCAGACACCCTTGTTTAGCTCAAATGTTTTTGCAAGGTGGAAAGAGGGCCAAGAGTGAAAACACGTGGGTAGTGGGGAAAACCAGGGGAATTTGCAGCCCTGTTAAATTCCCTTTTCTCCCCCAGGAGCCACATTTCTGTCCTGCTTCCTTCCAGACAAAAAATATGGGTTTCTTCCAAAGCAAGCAAACAAATGGATTTTATTTCAGTTCTTCAGGTCATAAAAAAGCACTTGCTTGGGATCATTCAGTCATGATTAGTAATTCTTTTTCCTGTATGCAAGCTTTAGAAGTAAGTCCAGAACTCATACACTACCCTTCAGGATGGTTATGAAAAATTCATTTTCTACATGATGCTATCTTGTAGACTTTTGCTCTCCTTTATTTGTTTTATTCATGCATGCTTTGTGTGCATACATTTGAAGTAGACCTATTCAGAAAACTATACATATTTAACAATATTAGAGTTGCTACCAGTTTCACAGGTGACAAAAATACTTGGGTTGAATGGAAAGACAGAAAAATGTTCAATTAATATCCAGTTTTGTCAGGGGATCAACAAAGTGCTGAATATTCTTTTTTATATGCACAGCACCGGAAAGTACATAGTGCAGATTAAATTCAGAAAGACTAGAGACGTGTGATCAAAAGATCTCTGCACAACTGAGAAGCATCCACTTGATATCTTACCCTGACTGAACAGTCTTGCAAATAAGTACAGGACATAGTGATTATACACCTTACCAGTACCGTAACATAATAACTAAAGCACCAGGTATCTAATGCTATATCCATCCTACATTTCATCAGGCTATGTGTCCTGATAATATCCAGATTACCTTCCAGGTAAAGTCAGTAGCAACATCAAAATCTTTGGATTGTGGATGGGAAGTAGATATTGCCAGGGTAAGTCAATTGATGAAAGGATGTTTTAGTATCTTAATCATTACCTCCTAAGTTGTTTTTTTTGTTCCAGCTAGAATCTGTGCACTGACAGTCTACATGCTCTTGGCACACCATGACCACATTTTCCAGGAGGAGCCCTTTCCTCCTCTACACTGCTACTCCAGCACAGTTATCCTACATCTCCCACACCAGGACAACAGGGCAGTCTTGGCATCAAGATTTATTCTACAGCATTAGAAATGATCACAAGTTGCACAGGGTGCAGATCACATTGCTAAATTGTGGACCAAGCTGAAAGATGCAATGTTTAAACCAATATTTGTCTGAGGCTTATGTAGGGGACTAGTAACCCAGTAACAGGGCTGAGCTGACGCATACACCTCTGGGTAACCAAAATCCAGGACTGAACCAAAAGAGCAAGCCAGCAAGGACTTCTGAGACCAACATCACTGGGTTACTTAAAAACATCCATATACTTTTGTGCTGCTCCCTGCAGCAGGGCAGCAGGGTCCCTCAGAGAGCTACTATCACATCTGGGGAAGGAATTATGTTCAATTTGATTCTCAGAAATATGGCTTCAAGCCAGGAGAGATAAATCAGAAATCAAAAACCTTCATGAGCAGCCGCTGGGTTAAGCAAGGTTGTAAGGAAAGAAAACCAAGGACTTTTCCACAAGTTAGGGGGAAACCATCATTTTCATGGTAAAGACTCTATCCTGCATTTTAGGTGCAAAACCCCAACCCAGTGAAACCTTGCAGATCTTTTGCATTCAGTTCACTCAGGCCCTGCAGGCAGCTCACGTGATTTCTTCCACAGTGTAGAAAAATAAAGGAAGCATAGGTATCAACTGAGTAAAAACCACCCATGTGAATAAGCGCTACAGAGACAGCTCTGTGCTAGTGCTCTCGGTCACACAAGATGATTAAATAATCGGCAAAATTAGCTCAGAGCTGACACTCTACTTAAATAGACAAACAAGTCCAGATGGCTTTGAATAGCTGATTATTCATCATCATTGCATAGAACGAGCATGACCTGAGAGGAACAATGAACGCAGTTCCCTCTCTGCAATCACTAGGAGCTGGAGAGGTTCAGCCTTCAGTGGCCATTTATCTCCTTGTCACAACAGAACATGGCACAGTGCAGCATTTCAGATACATCTCCATGCTTCTGATCATGCTTCAGCTTTATTCTCCTTCAATACAGCACATCCTAGACACCATGAGACCCCTACACAGAGCTAAGCATGGATCACCTGCAAGGAAACAGCAGCAGATAAGCGATGAGCAAGGACTTGCTTTTGTTTTCAGTTCCAATCCAGCACCACTGCATGAGCGTAGAAAGCTGTTCATTATCATTTGTGGCAATTAGAAGATGGAAAGTTGGTTAATACCATCTCTGTTTTCCTGCAGGAAGGGAAAAGCAGAGGTGCCTCCAACTCTGGGGAATTATTTCAACATTGTCTACCCTACCATACACTGCAGTACCATCAGGCACAGTCAGATGCCAAATACTGTATGCCAGAGCAGTTAACTGCTCCCCAATTTCTTCAAGAAATCATGCAAACATTTTTTAATGAGAATGCAGACCAAACTTGTCCTTTAAATTCTAGAAAAAATTATGATCAGTAATTGTTGTCTCCAGCAATTCTCTCTTCTTTGTAATGAATTGAGCCCAAAGCAAAGTTCAGTCACCCCCAGGCCTCCAAAGACATATGTAATCACACAACCCTCTGCAGTAAAAGGCTACTTTTCCCTATTCCCCTTCCCAGCTTCACTTACACAGCAACTTAATTCTTGAAATGTCATACAGGCACAAGCATGTCATGCTGTTGCACACATCATCTATTGAAAGACCAAGTATCTGGGTGTTATTTTGCTGGAAATACTGCACTATTTGCTCATCTGAATATTTATATTTTGCTACCTTATGTTCCTCGCATCTGTTTGTGGATGTGCTGTTCAATCAGCACATCCAAATCCAGTATGCAGTGGTCCATCTCCTCCCTCCTGACTAGCCCAGTTATCAGGAAAAGCTCCATGACTACCCAAACAAAATGTCAGCTATGGTAATATGTTGAAAGAAGGTATTTAAGTGGTTCCTGTTCCCTTGGGTTAGCTTTATCATCTTATTCCGTGTGGACTGCTAATGTTTCATTTATATAGTTACCTACTCACATACACACCACACAAGGCTGATGTTTACAGACAGTGGGGATGGGAACCTGCAAGGCATAAAAAACTATTTGAAGACGACTGGTTGGAAAATATTTTCCATTTTTAACTAACTGTCTCGTAATTATGTACTTCTTGCTTCCTTTCTCCTTAACATGGTTGCACATAGTGATAGGAAATTTCATCAGAGATTTAGCTCCCAACTCTAAACCCACTGTGTCCGAAGGCAACTCTCTCACATTTATGCACTACTGGTCACAATCACCAAAACTAGACCATTTTCCATAAAAATTCAACAGTAGTGGTGAAAGCCCACTGAACCCTTGGAATTTACCCTCTCTTCTGGGTACAAAATCTACTTTAGGGTCAGTTCAAGAATTTTATGTGTTAATAAGTTGGGAAGGGGAAGAGTACTTAGGGTTAATTTATTTCCAGACAGGCTATGCCCACCTTTTTCTGGCTGGAGGGAGGAACTTAGCCCTGAAAAGCCTTTCTTTATAGAGCTGCCACCTCTTCAGAAAGGGTGGAGCTGCTGAGTTTTGAGTTGATCACCTTTCTCTACAGAGGTGTTCCATAGCTTTGCCACTTAACAACCATGCTGCTGGGAAGCACTTCACACCAGAGCAGTCTGACACAGCGAGGGCTTGAGCTACGCATTCATCTGTGCTCCCTGTGAAAGTCCAAGAAAAACAGTGTTTGTTCAGGTTTATACAGGCACTGGCATGTTTGTTCAAGGATGTGTCAAAGAAACAAGGAGTCCTGAGCTGTACAAAGCTATTCTAGTACTGAAGCTGCCTTTAAGGAGGAACTCCTTATGCTTCAGAGAGCTCTTGTGGTGCAAGGTGGGGGTCTGCGGTCTGACTGGATTAAGTTGTGCTACAGCAGTCCCGAGATGACACTGTCCTGACCAAGCTTCAGGCACTCAGATAAACTCAGCTTATTGGCTCTGCAAAGGGATCTCAACAGACTGGAACAATAGCCTGAGACCAACAGGATGAGGTTTAACAAGGACAAGTGCTGAGTCCTGCACTTGGGACACAACAACCCCGTGTGGTGCTACAGACATGGGGAAGAGTGACTGGAAAGCTGCCTGGCAGATAAGGACCTGGGGGTGCTGGTTGACAGCAGCTGAACGTGAGTCAGCAGTGTGCCCAGGTGGCCAAGAAGGCCAATGGCATCTTGGTCTCTATCTAGTGTGACCAGCAGGAGCAGGGAAGTGATTCTGCCCCCGTACTTGGCACCAGTGAGGCTGCGCCTCAAATACCATGCTCAGTTTTGTGCCCCTCATTGCAAGGAAGACATTGAGGTGCTAGAGCGTGTCCAGATATGAGCAAGGAGGCTGGTGAAGGAGCTGGAGAGCAAGTCTTACAAGGAGCGGTTATGGGAACTGGGGTTGTTTAGTCTGGAGAAGAAAAGGCTGAGGAGAGATGTTATCACTGTCTACAGGTATCTGAAAGGATGTTGTAGAGAGGTGGGTTGTTGGTCTCTTTTCCCAAGTGACAGGTGATAGGATGAGAGGGAATGGCCTCAAAATGTGCCAGGAGAGGTTCAGACTGGACAGAAGGAAAAAATTCTTCACTGAAAGGCTTCTCGGGCACTGGCACAGGCTGCCCAGGGAGATGATTGTGTCACCATCTCCATAGCTAATTAAAAGACAAGTAAATGAAGTAATGAAGTGCTTAGGAATATGACTTAGTAGTAGACATGTACAGTTGGACTCAATGATCTCAAAGGTCTTTTCCAACCTAGGGATTCTATGATTCTGTCTACATGAGTGCTGGAAGAAGGGACTAAGCTTTCAATGCTGGAATACAGTAAGAAGAAAAAGACTCATACACTGCAGTAAGGTCAGAAAAGTTTGGACAAACCTGAAAAATAAATGCTCAGAAACTGTATCTTAAAGTATTGATCACAATTCTGAAACAGGAACAGAAATAACACCCAATGCATAAATCAGGAATTTGGGAGGTGGGGCAATACCTGACCCTTGTACAAATCCGGACTATAAAACCTGGTTGCTATCTAACTGATTATTTGTTTTAAATATGTATTTTGACCAATGGTCAAATAGCAGCAGAGAAATAGTCTGACTTTTCCCTCAGACCAGTGGTACCCAGGAGCATAAACCACTTGGCTGTTAAGCCTACACACATTTTTTCAAGCAGGCTCTGCATCAGCAGAGAGTTTTTTGCTCTCCTACTCCCAGGTGCTATATTGGATCAGTGACCATGAATTTAATTTCTACACCAAAGGCTCCCTGGCTCCAGTATCCCTCTCATGGCAAGTATTCCCTTTTCCTCATGCTTTTTTCCCAAGGTGTATCCTTCCTCTCCCCTGGCAGTAGATTTCCTGCTGTCTCCCTGCAGAACTCAAGTCATTCAACCCAAGCACATATCCTAATCTCCCTTCCCACACCCAACCCTTCTCCCGAGCACAGCATCAGGACAGTTTACACAGCCACACCTTCAAGAAGACAACCCACAAACCTTCCATCACCATTTTCGCCCTGCTATAAACAGCAGTCTGGACATTCTGCTGTGTGACCAGAGAGGAGAATAAACATCCAAGAAAAAAAAGATCCCTAATTCTCTTTCCACTCCAGATCAGAACTTGGACAGCAAACTTCTGGGAGCAAGGGTGACACCGATGTGATTCACTCCTTAGGCAGCAGCTCCGACTTCCAGTTTGCAGGGATTGAGCACAACCCAGTGAAAGTTCTGAGGACATCATGAGGAGAAGCCACAGCAGGAGGCATTCCATGAGGTTACACCTCTCGCTTCTCCTTTTTCAGAGTAATATGAGGACGTGCTCTGACCCATACCACCCCGCATCAAGGCAAGCTCTGATAGGCACAGGGTTAGAACCCAGAAGTAACTTTGGGACTAACTTCTGGACACAGGTCTCCAGCAGCAGCTGCCTTGAGAAGTCATCTGCTTCCACTGCATGGTGCAATGGATCATCAGCTTCTTACGCATGTGATGCAGCAAGAGAGAAGAGGAAGTTCTGACCCATTCTATGTCAGCATGAATTTCTAATATATTAAGAAACTTCCTGGGTGCTATGCAGCCAGTCAGCTGTGGTCAATGGAAACCTGCAAATCCTCACGTCTTAAAACTGAAGGGAGACAATTGTCAGCTCTGATTTCATTCCTTGTATGCACTGGTTCTCTGATGACCCCTTCCTACCCCAAGGTCCACTCAGACAGAAACTGAGAACATGTTACTTACATCAGACAGCATCTACACAGCAAAAGCTCTGACGCAGTGCCCTTGCAGGACTTGACTGGGGAATGGAGAGCTAGAAATCAGTATTTATGGGGACACCGGTCTCCTCTCACTTCAATAAGTGCTCACTCCAATAAGTGCTCTCTGAGATTTTACTTTTCAGGTAACATATTATGTTAGATGAAAGCCCTACAGTATGTTACATGTCTTCTTCATAGTGGTAAGTATCCCCACCTGTCACGCGGGAGACCGGGGTTTAATTTAGTGACTCAACTGCTGGACGAGGGAAAGACTGTGAATGTGGTCTTTCTGGACTTCAGTAAAGCCTTTGACACAATTTCTCACAGCATTCTGCTATGGAAACTATCAGCCTCTGGCCTGGACAGACACACACTCTCCTGGGTAGAAAACTGGCTGGATGGCCGGGCCCAGAGAGTGGTGGTAAATGGTGTTAAGTCCAGTTGGAGGCCAGTGACAAGTGGTGTTCCCCAGGACTCAGTGCTAGGTCCAGTCCTGTTCAACGTCTTCATCAACAACCTGGATGAGGGCATTGAGTGTACCCTTAGCAAGTTTGCAGATGACACAAAGCTGTGTGCAAGTGTCGATCTGCTGGAGGGTAGGGAGGCTCTGCAAAGGGACCTAAACTGGCTGGACCGCGTCCAATGGCATGAGGTTTAACACAGCCAAATGCCGAGTCCTGCACTTGGGGCACAACAACCCTATGCAGAGCTACAGACTGGGAGAAGCCTGGCTGGAAAACTGCCAGGAGGAGAGGGACCTGGGGGTGTTGGTCGACAGCCGACTGAACATGAGCCAGCAGTGTGCCCAGGTGGCCAAGAAGGCCAATGGCATCCTGGCTTGTATCAGAAACGGTGTGACCAGCAGGTCCAGGGAGGTTATTCTCCCTCTGTATTCAGCACTGGTGAGGTCGCTCCTTGAATCCTGTGTTCAGTTCTGGGCCCCTCACCACAAGAAGGATGTGGAGGCTCTGGAGCAAGTCCAGAGAAGAGCGACGAGGCTGTCAAAGGGGCTGGAGAACAGAACATATGAGGCACAGCTGAGAGAGCTGGGGTTGTTTAGCCTGGAGAAGAGGAGGCTGAGAGGAGACCTCATTGCTCTCTACAAGTACCTGAAGGGAGGTTGTAGAGAGGAGGGAGCTGGGCTCTTCTCCCAAGTGACAGGGGACAGGACGAGAGGGAATGACCTCAAGCTCCGCCAGGGGAGATTTAGACTGGACATTAGGAGGAAGTTCTTCACACAGAGGGTCATTGGGCATTAGAATAGGCTGCCCAGGGAGGTGGTTGAGTCACCTTCCCTGGAGGTGTTTAAAGTACGGGTGGATGAGGTCTCGAGGGACTTGGTTTAGTGTTGGATAGGAATGGTTGGACTAGAAGATCCGATGGGTCCCTTCCAACCTAGTTGTTCTATGATTCTATGATTCTATGATTCTGCAGAGATTTTGTCTAATCTATTTTTACTGCCAGCGTAGTTTTGAAAAAAAGATAAGACCTGCATATAACGTGGACTCACTCAGGAACACTCTATTCCCTTTAAGGCGGAGAAGAATGAGAGTAGTAGTATGGGAACTTAAAAGTCTCCACCTTAGCAGAAAGACAATTGCCCCTGGTGTATCTACTGCCTTCAGGTACAGCTGTCTTTCCAGTATCACCTCCAAGTCTTAGATAGGAGGTGATGGGGCTATAAACAAAAAGCAGACAACTTTACAGGGCTGCCTAGAGGGCAAGCTGGAGTGTGACTGTGGAAGGGTTGGTATAACTGAGCTGGCCTTTCAAGAATTCCCTTTGAAGTTGAATATATCTTATTTCCAATCATTAAAGAAAACAGTCAGTTTCTGTTTTACTACAGAAAAGAGGGTAATCGTCTCCTAGTGCTCTGGTCAATGCTTTTTTATTTCCACAACCTCATTTCCTAATTTCCTTCCAGATCTGCAGCTGCCATAGAACCAGACACAAGACACTTACATTTTTGATTACTTCAAAAGTACATCTCCTTTAATAATGAAGATCTTTTCTTCTATTCTATGGTATTATCATCACTAGCAGAAAAGTCACATTTTTGGGCTTTTGAGTTTGACCCTCCTGAGGTCAATTTTTCTGCTGACAAATACCCAGACCCAACCAGGACTGTTCCCAACTAAGTCACAGTGATTCCAATTCCTTTAGGTTTCTGAAACTGCCCTGGGATTTAGCCCATATTGGCATCATCCAGACATTTCAAATCTCAGAGCAGCGTTATCTCATTTTCATATATTGAGAAAGAAGGGCAAAGAGAAGTGCACTGATTTGCCCACACAGCAAAATGAATACCAAGAATAAGAGCAACCCCAAAAACTATGCCCCTATGCCTACTGCTAAGACTAACAAAAAGTAGTAAGACAAAAGTATATATTTTTTCTCTGTTATTGCAGTGCCTAGTCATTAGAGAATAAGCCTGAAAAAAACAAGGATTGCTACTTCTGCTTCAAGATCTATGTTGCAAAACTTCCCTGATGCAATTCAGTGAAGGGTAGCAAAAGATACAATTCCATATCAACACAGTTGGCAAGGGTTCCTGGTGTCAACACGACAACACTTGAAAGAGCTGTTATGGTTTATTTCACCCAGAAAATTAATAACCATATCCATGCTAGTTAGTAAACGCCCTGCTAAAACACTCCTCCTCCAAACTTGACTCTGCTCTCCACTCAGGAGAGCAACCAGTTGCAACTAGTGTTCATAACTCCCTTTAGTGCTGAAGTAACTTCTTGAGTACTAGCTGAAAATACCCACTCATACTCTGTACATTCTCTCTGTACAATTCCCAATACCAAGTATTTTTCTCAAAGAATACAAAATGTGATAAAACAGTTCTCAAAGCAGAATAATGTCAGTATTCTACTTTGTAACTGTCAGCTTTGACATTTTTTCATTGTAAAAAACATATTGGATACCCAAGGTTATTGCAATAGGAGTCAATAAAAACTAGTTTTCCTGTTGTAACAATTGCATAGACTTTTTTTACTCTCTCATAGCTCACAGCTTGACAAACTCCTGAATTTCTTTTCTTGCAGACATCCTTGGAAATGATGTAGTAACACCACAACTTGAATCACAATGTCGACTCAGCATCAAAACTAGCGGGTCTCAGTTCAAACGCACACCAAAGTCATAAACTTAACCCTTGGACTTTACCTACTTGCCTACATTAGCAATGAGACCTCTCATTTCTAAAATGATACTCAGATCTTTGTGTCCTCTGTAACCTTTCAGGATTCCCCCAGTATAGTTGAAACCTGGGCATAAACAATGCTCATTCGTTCCTTACAGTGATCATAACAAAAAGAATTAAAAAAAAAAAAAAAAGAGTCTCCCTTCTAATTGTCAAGAAAAAGGTCTACAATATCTATGCTCAGGCAAAAACTACTGGTAGGATGGGAGTTTGTGTTCTAGGCTTTTTGGTTACTTTAAGTAGAACTATGTATTGCAGCTTATGTTTTACCTGATCTTTCTCCATCAAAAAAACTAAACCAAAACAAAAACATCTGAAGGAATGAAGCTAAGGTTGGAAGTAGAGTGGCTAATGTCATTAATGCTGAGTTAATAGGTGACTAAGCTTTGATTTAGGTTGAGCTGTCACACAAAGCTCTTCCGTGTCCTGTTCCTCCTGAAGTTCCCCAGAAGCTTTCAGCAGCACTTGCCCTTCCCAGGATTAGCCCAAATTAGGTCAAAGTTTATCTGAGGAGGGGAGGGACTCTCTTTTCTGCTTTCTGTTTGCACACTGCTGGGGATGAGAAGATCAGGGGCTTCTTCAGGTTGTGAAAAAATAAGACCCAGTGTTAGGATCTGTCATACACACTGGCATAAAGCCAGAAAAACTCTCCAAAGTTAATGATAGTTGAGTGAGGAGATGCAAATTATGGAGTTCAGACTCAAATTCCCCCTTGTGCCTACAAACTCCCAGGATAATGGTACTGAACTCCAGGAATTAGTCTTCCTTCAAACTCATGAAAAGAAATCTGGAGTTCTAGTGGTGCCATTGATTTTTCATAAATTATTTTTTCTAGTAAACCTGGGAGGCAGGAGGGTCAATTGTGGTGAATTTTTTTTTTTTAAGGTGAATTTAAGACCACTTGAACACCCTGAGATATAGTGGAAACTTGTTCAAATTAGTGTCTTTCCAGAATAAAGCTTCCATCCCCTCCATCCTCCACTGATCCACTATGGACAAACCTCTTGGTCAGCGGGAAGACCTTATGGAGTTTCCCGAAGAGTAAATCACAGAAGGAGGCAGACTTAAATAAGCAGCATCACTTTCCTTTAATGATACACTAAAAATAACACAGTGCTGCAAAAAGATGTGGTGGAGACCATGTGAAGCCCAAGTGAAAACAGTAGTCGAATGACTTTAGATACAACATTTGGGTAAAACCTTGGGTATCACCTATGTAATAAAAGTTTTTCCAGATCCTTATGTAGCTTTCTCTGGACAGCTGTCCCACTGCTGAAGTAGGCTTAAGATATTTTAGGCAGCACAAAGGAAGAATAGTAGTTATCGCAGGAAAAACTTGTCAGATTTTATATTTACCTGAAAAATATCAGAGGAGAGTGGGTAGGAAAGTGGGAAGGAAGTCAAATGCAGCCTCACAGGATGTGAAGTAAATTTAAGCAAATGCAAACTTGGTTTGCACGCACAGAGCTGCTTCCTGAACCAGTTTTCTGACAAGCAGAATAGCAATGATGTTCAGTTTGAACAGAAATATTATTTAAAAAAACTCCAACTGCTTATTATTATTTATATTTTAATATTATTTAAAAAAACCCAAACTGCCTAATGAATAAAGGGAAGATGATGAAGAGAAAATCTGTATCCTTCAGATCATAAAATCCTTCCAGGTTACTACAAAGCAACTGCTGTGAATCACATAAGTAAACATTCAGTGTTTACAGAAATCTGCATAGTAACAACACTGTTTAACAGTGAGTGCAGAAATTTTACCCAGTTAAGTGTGGTGAGAGCTTTGCTGTCATTAGAAAGCCAGCAACCTTCTTTTGAGTGTGATAAAGTTATGGCCAGATGGGAAAAAGAAAGAGAAGAGAAAGAGGAAAAAAAAATGTATCTTGTGAATGGCATTGAGAAGGTGTTTTTGGTGCAATCCATTTAGAGACATTAGTGTAAGCATACAATAATCCTAAGATTATAAAAATGAAGGCCAGAGGAATTTTGAACATGAACATATTTCAACTTTACTGCTGTGCAGAAAATAATGCCACCCTGATGAAGGCCAAGCGGTTTCCTCACAGTCAATTGTTGAAAAGGACAGACACTATACAGGAAAACATACAATAATGTAGTCATCAACAAGGGCTAACATAAATATGTAAGTTCCTGTAACCCAGCCTGCTGCAACTGTGAAAACTCCTAGGGCCTTCTGGAATTGCATTTGCAATCAAAGCCTTGCAAAATAATCAGTGAGTCAAACAGGCACAAAAGCTAACTGAGATTCTGAGCAGCGTGCTTAGAGAGGGAGGTAGAAAAAAAAAAAGAAGATAGAGAATTTTCTTTTTTCACTGCAAGCATTCAACTAATCTGCTATAACTTCGGGATATGTTCATCCTACTCTTGCAGACATATAGCTTATGAGGAGCAATCCTGTTGCTTGCAGTCAGTTACCTTTATGAACAAGAGTTTCTGGATTCTGCCCTTAAACAGAAAACGATTCAAGACACTTGCAGACTAGACCAAAAGGTGAAGTAGCTACAGCATTGTTGGCAATTTGATTTCACAGGGCTTGCAATCTCATGGCATTTTGTCCCACAAGCCTACATTATCCTTACTTACAAAGAAGGTATGCAATAATCTACAGTTTAAAAACCAAGAATATTTAAAAATTACTTAGCTTTCTATAAGGATGAGCCTCTTTATCCACTGCCTACAGAAATTCATGTCAATATCAGTCACCCACACAATTTATTATCGTTTTATTAAATTCTTATTAGGAGTCATATATGTATACATATGTATATATCTGATATATGTACATAGATATCTAGATAAATCAGACTGGTGTTTCCACAATATCCAATTGTAGTCTACAGAAATCCCAGACTTGCTAAGGTGAAGTGCTTTTTTCCTGCAGCCCTCCTTCCTAAGGAAAAGTCATCTCAGATGGTAAAGCTGAACTGGGGATTATCTTTATCCATCAAGATCTTGGCTACATGACAGAAAAAATTAAAGGAGCTCGCCGGTCAGCTAAAAGACTATAGCTCTGAGTACGTTTGGATGACAGCCAAAGTCTTGGAATTGTTTTGCCATGAAATCTGCTTTTAGACAGGAAGAACAGGAAAGTTTTCAGTCTGGAAAAGGCTTCACGATGAAAAGCTTGGAAATCAAGCCCATTATTCACATCCAATCAAGCCTGCCCCTCCCTGCTCCTTGCTCCCCTCTCCATCCCCAGCACAGGCGTGCCCATGCATACAAGCGCACCCACATGCTGCACACGCGCTGTGCCTCTTACATGCTTTAGGACATTGTTATCAACCAGCCACTCAATATTTAATTTAAAATTAAATCACTGATTTGCCATTGGAGATAGTGATGCTTCATGCACGTAATACAAGTCATAGAGGTGAGATGACTGTCCTTTAAAACAAGTTCTTTGCCAGTATTATTTGTATTATACCCACTCCAAACTTCCTGGCTCTTAAAGATGAAGTAAGTTTAGGGTTATGAAGAGGCTCTGCCTGCTTTTTCCTCTGTCTGCCTGCACTGCAGCCTTCGATCTGCAATTGCATTTCAGATATTGTATACTGACACCTTGGTTTCTGTACAGGCAGTATGGCATAGATATGTATTTAAAATGCAGATGATGTATAGACTGTATTGCTTTTGTGACCATAATACAGGGAGACCTCCACAGCCACTGCAGCTGGTGAATTATCGCAGCTACACTTCCACAGCAGGCAGTAAGAACACGGAGTCTAAACCTGTAAATCACAAGCAATTAAAAAGCAGAGCTTGCACAGCCATGAAACACTCTCAGAAGCAGAGTATTTGGCCAACTTTCCTTCATGTGGGACACCCAAAGAGTGCCCTCCATCCCTACCCAGGCCTGCAGGTAGCTGAGCATCCATCCTTTACAGCCAGCAAGGACTGGACATGGTGGAGAAGCAGCCCCAGCAGTTGAGAGAACACTTGCTCCACATTGATCCAGTCTCTGTTTCCATACAAACTGTTCAAAAGGTTTTCATACCTTCAGCTTGTCACCACACTTAGTATTAAGACTACACACCTATTGTGGTGAGTTCACAACACTAAATGTAGTTTCACAACTCCTGCTATTCAATCAAAACTACCTTTCATCAGATGGTGGCAGTTTAGGGTTTGCTAAGGCAAATTTCCGTATGAAGCTGCAACAAGTGGACATTGCAGGGGCCGGCTTTGAGCTAGCTCAGGTCCCCTGCTCTTTCACACTGGCTTCAGAGTGCATGGATGCCACAAATTCCACATTGGTTGATCTAGAGCACTGGGTGGAAAGACTGCTGTGTGTCCTCAGCTGATCTGCGCTTAGTTACACTGGCAGTGCTTGAGCCGCGCTGAACTGGTACCCATGCCTTTCCAACATCATTGTGAAAATCATAGAATCACGAGGTTGTAAAAGACCCACCGGATCATAGAGTCTAACCATATAGTCGTGATCACTGACACAAAGCACTGCCACAAGGGCTCCAATACTGCTATCTGTTTTGAATCCAAATCTGATCAAGCCTATCTCTCACTCTGTTCAGTTTTCTCTCCCTTTCTTTCTCCCGCAAAACCCCAGGAAATATAACCTGGATCTTAAGTAAGCCATTCTTTTTCAACCTCCCCACAAGTGTTGTAATAGACACTTCTTCTACAAATTTAACTTCATTAGAAGATTTGTTTGTGTAAATTATGTGATTGAAAACCAGCTTCTGGTTTTCCTATGCCCCCTTCCCTGGCACTGAGTTCAGACTGACTGGCCTGTAGTTCCCTGGATCCTCCCTGCAACCCTTTTTGTAGATGGGCACAACATCAGCCAGCCTCCTGTTCAGTGGAACTTCCCCAGTCTTCCAGGATAGTTGGAAGATGTTGGAAAGGGGTTTGTCCAGCACATCCACCAGTTCCTTCAATATCCTTGGGTGAATCCCGTCCGGCCCCATAGACTTGTGGGTGTCTAGTTGGGCTAGCAAGGCTCTGACCACCTCCTCTTGGATCATGGGAGCCTCATTTTGCTCCTCTAGCTCCGGGGTTTGTACACAGTCAGAACGACTTTATGTTGCATACCTGCTAGTAATATTTTGTTTATGAAGTTATTTTAGTGGTTCAGGGTTTCTTTTTGATCCTGAGTAGCCTCAGAAAACAAATATTCTGTTTAAATGCCATGCCTGTCCTTTGAAACATGAAGAATAAGCCATTGCAAACATTCCCAAAGGCAATGCCTTGAAGCATGGTTTATTTTCTCTGAGCTTTGCTATCTAAGGTTGTCTGAGTCATGGATTTTCTATGTGCTTAACTGTAGTCTAACTCTTGCTTGTAAGTATAGTACTAAAGTCCAGTGTTGCAAGTCCAGGGGCTTCTGTTTCCTTCTTATGTATTGCCAGAGATTTGATTTTTCTCTGGCAGTCCCATCACACCAGTCACATGTGGTTGTTATTGAGTGCTCAGAATTTCTCAGCAAAGCCGAATTGTGCTTGCTCTGAGGATGAAGCAAAACGGCACATCTTGCTCTCCCCTTCAGAGGGGTCAAAATTCATCCGTACATGGTAGAAGAGCTCTGATATGGTGGTAGAAGGGCTCTGACAGACACTACTGCCTCAGAGAGGGTCACAGTACTAAAGATAAGTGAGTTCCCTGGTCCCAGGAACAGGTTGCCACTGTCTAGTTCAGCTCTTTGCATGCTTACATGTTCACAGTATTCAGCCTATTCTTGTTCCCCTCCTCATCACCTGCAAAATACGTATATATAGTGCTACTGAACTAAGGAGAAGAGAGAAGGGTAAAGCAACCAACCCACACTCCATCAATGCCCCCATCTCACTGCTGGCATGATCCAAGACTTGGGAGGGTCCATCTGCCTGGTGTGTGTGTGTGTGTGTGTGTCCCAACTCCTTCTTCAGAACACCATTTTCTCACCCACAGCTGTGTACCCTCAGGCAACTGTCAACTTTGCTTGTATCTGGCATCTAGAGACAAATTCAGATAGCTCAGTTCCTTGCGCCATCAAATAGTTAAACTTACTACAAAGAAGCAGAAATTCAGGTGTCACTTTGAGACATACTGTTATCTCAGGACTCCTGACAAAGACACTTGGGATCAGTTTTCCCCTTTTCTAAATCAAATAACAACCAAGTTCCCCATAGCAGGCTACTGAGCTGGTACTACCTAAGAATGGCAAGGTACTGTGAAAAACTGGTATAAGAGTCAATAGAAACACCAGGTATTTGCCCTTGTCTTCAAAAGGGATCCCCTTTCACAATTTATCGGTTGGCTTTGTAGTTGATTGTGTGTGACATTAATTTTATGCTTGCATGCTTTTGTAGTCATCAGTCTCAAGGCATTTTGACATAGTATGGTGCAAACAAACAGATGTGTTACTGCATGAAAAATTAGTTTGTCTGCACAAAGATATCAAATTCATTAGACTAAAATAGCCTTCAAATTGGTTTCGTTTGATAAATCTATACAACTCTCTTGTATGGCTATTACTAAAACTAGGAATACTTAGGCTAGCATCACATCATACAGAGTGTTTGAGTATTTGCACAAAGGAATTCAGTTGTTGAGCTGTTATGCATTAGCAGATACTATTTTATTAAAATAGACTTCACCTCAAGAGATGTTGTGAAAGACAAGTGGAAGGGAGTGCTAGGTTATTATCATTCTCTCCATCTCTTTTTTTTGCATTATTAAGTTGGTATATGGAATAGTTATATGGGTATTCTTGCAAAACTAATTCTAATTCACTGCATAATCCTGTTTGTTTACTTTGGTTCCAAAGAAAGCGGAGTGCAACATGCCGGCATATGTGTTTTCAACAGTAGGGCTTTCTTACATGTCGTGACGGGTGCACTTTATCTTACAGCTGGCATCTACATATTTATTTTTTTCCTGGAATAGTCATAGGAAAATGGTTTCAGAGAGACAAAAAGGAGACAATCTGTTCTGATTAGGAGTAGTAAGTGAGTAGGAAAAACTTAATAGTGTGTAAAACTACACTACAAACCATAACCTCCGAATGGAAACTAGGCATTGTTTTGTTTGCAGTTCAAGTTCAAAGTGATCCCAAACCATACCAAAACCAACTTGCTTTAGCTGAAAGAGGATCCCTGCATTTGAAAAAAAAGTCAAGAAAAGGACGCTGGATCACATGCAAGGCTTTTGCCTTCAAGCACAGCAGGTAGACAGACAAAGACAAATATACCCTGACCTGAAAATCCAGTACAGTATCTAATTTTTCTCACACTTCTCATTTGGATCAAACCCAAAAAAGGGAGGAGAACAGGCTTGAGGTAGGTAGTCTCTGCTGTATTGCTGTTACTTGCAATCCCCACTACCTCCATCATCCACATGCAGATCTGTACAATCTCTCTTCTGCTGTGTTATTACCTGAACATCACCTAGCTCTTTCCCACCAGACTTCTGATTCAAGACTTTTCTTCCTCTGCCTTCTCGATTTGTTTTAATCATCCACAGCGATTCCATTTTCTACTCAAGGAACTACACCATCCCTCAGCAGTATGTTTTCATTGTCATCACAACTTCATTCAGTTCACAGCCCTTCTCTCTGCCACTCGGAAGGGTGTTGATTTAAGGTGTCCTTTGCAAACAGTTCCTCTCCTATATATAGCTGTTCTTTAGCCAGCAGCTCTCTCAGCTTTTTCCTGAGACACACCTTTGTCCTTCAAGGGCTGGTTTGCAAGCAATGATTACTCTTTGGCCCTTTCTTCTTGGTTTCACCTACTCTCTATTATCCATTAGCATAGTGTTATTTCTCACCATTCCATATCCTCTTCTACATTTGATTCCTTTTCTCTTGCCTTTTATTTCAACTTCTGTCCATCTAACCAGTCCTACTGGTTCATCAACACCTGTCACCCAGGCTGATGCTGCAGATCATCTCTGAGGGAAGAGTAAGGACAGTCTTTCTCATCACAATAGTGTCCTCTCTCCTCTTCTAGAGACACCATCTCACCCTGTTTGGCCACTGCCTCTAACATTATTCCTTTCCTGCAGGCCTTCTTGCATAAGATTTTGTTGATTTTGCCAAATGGACAATAAATGCCACCAGTCCTCAACAACAAAAAAAAATCCCAGCCATCGCATCCCCCTCAAAACAAACAAACAAAACCCATCAGTCAGAGTTTATTCCATAAGCAAGAGAGGAAAAAGAGCTTTCAGATCCCTGAACGAAAATTTACAGTATCTTTTCAGTGTAAGCATCAGTATTTCCTTCCAAATATTCCAAAGGGGAACCACCAGCTACAAACACAGTTATTCTGCAGAGTCCTTCCTCTCAAGCCCAACCTGCTCCTTCTGTGCCGGGGCCCACTATATCAGCTGGGTACCATGCTCCTGGGCTCACTTCCAGCACCTCCGTGCTGTTTGGTTAAAGAGAACCAGCTGCTCCCCTACATCCTTAAAAGCTTTTGCTCACTGTTACACTGCTCTTTTCTCTAACTCCTCACTTGCACTGGTAATTCCATCCCATCTGAGTGATGGATGTAGTCCACATCTGCTCCCCTCACCCTGGCCATTCTCCCCTCCCAACTACCAACATTCACACTTAGTCACTACCTTCCTAAGATGCTTTGCTATTTGCCTCCTTCCTTCCATCCTAATGCTTTCTTAATGCACAGCTACACTAAAAAAGCCTTCAGAAAGACCTTTCAAAAAGGTCTGCTGGGACCACAATCTATTAAGCTGTGCTGCAGCTTCTCAGTTTTCTTCTGGCCTGCCAAAATTCCTTTAACCTTTGACCCAGATTGAGCTCCTTGAGGTGGGAATATTTGTTTGGTCAGAGCCTAAGAGCACTTGATCCAAGAGCAACCTCCTAGGTGCTGCAGTAATTATTAAGAACAATTCAGACACCTATGACAGAACATTTCACAGCCTGCCTACTTTACATAATGAGATGTTTCCTTCCTATTTTGAGTATCTGGTTTACTCAGTTGTCTTAGTGGTCCTCAAGCTAAGTGGGAGGAAAGGAGAAAACTGCATGTGAGTCTTAAGATGAATAAGCAGAATGATGGCATTCCTTGAAGGCAACAGCCTTCATGTTTAATATAACTTCGTCTGAACAATTACTCATTTAGTCCCTATCTTGGTACACAGAGATTTCAAACCCACAATCTGTAGGTCACTGTGGTTTTTTCTGCAGCTCAGTAAAACTAGTTGTAAATTTGCATCAATCTCAACAGTTTCAGACCTCCACTTCACCATTTGCTTCCACTACATTTTCTTTTTTTTTCTATCAACCTTTTCAGTACAAGAGCTCTGCTTGTCATTTCAAACTGCTCTCTCAAACTACATTTAATTTTAAAATAGACTGAAAGCAACAGGGTGTTTTATTCAAGCCAGTGCAGGTTTGCGGGATCTCTGTTTCAGAAAAAAACCTGAAGCCAAAATTACTTCCATTTCTCCGTTTTTCCCCCATTTTCACACACAAAAGTATTATTAGCACAACCGCAGCCTGCAAGCCTTTAGCCTACATAGTACATCATCTTTTCCTGGTTTCCAGTTCAGCAAAAAGATGGATAGATTTTAACGGTGTTTTTCCACTGACACTATGGTGCCATCTCCACAGCAACCGCACTGCAGATTCCTGAGTGCCATCTCGTGGCTCTCTACCCCTTCATGGCCTAGACCTGTGCAGGCACACCTTGGTGGCATGGTGCTCCTCCAAAACACTGGCTTGGGCTACGTGCCCAAGAACCACACCTGCATGACGCTGCCTGGGCAGACTGCCTGGGAAACAGCCCTGCAAAGCCCGTGGCCACGTCGCTACAGCATATGGTGTGGCAGCCAAGATATTCCAGGTGCCTTTCCCATGAGTATCTCTCAACCCTTATTCAGTTTCTGTGAGCAGAGGCAGTCAGGTCCCCTGAAGCTCGATGTGAACACAAGACACATTTTAAACACATCAACCAGCAAAAGACATCTAAGGTGCATTCTGACCTCATGGATGACATAAAACTGTAAAACCAGGCTGAGCTGGGCGCCTTTCTCAATCACCAGCACCATGGGCAAGAGGGGCAGGACACATCTTCCCACACTTAAGGCAGACTTTGTGAACTTTACGCTATCTGAGACTACAGCAGATAGAGTTTCCCGGAGCCTGGGCTTGTCCTCTCCACACTCCCAGCACCAAGCCTGTGGCTCACCTCTGCCTGACTTGCAACACTGCATTTTCCAGGGCGTTTCGTCACACTGCTGTAGCAATTCAGGCCCATACATAGTCTCTTTCAGGCTGTCTATGCCAACCCCATTGTGACACTGCATCTTGGAGCAATATGTACCCGTCCACAAACTGCAAAACTATTTAAAAAGTGGTCATCTTTGCAGTTTCTTCAGACTGAAGAATAATGTGTTGGGAAGATAGTATTTTGCAGGTAACAGGTGTATGTCCTTTGCATATAATGAGTCACGTACTTGCTGGGAATACACCTCAATGTTCTCCTCCGTGTGCAAGGTAGACAGAGGGGAGGAAACCACAGCTGTTATGGGAAAAAGTTATGTAGGTAAAAGGTTAAAATAATGTCATTGGCTTGGGCTTCCCGCAAGTTATCTGAGATAAACGTTAACCATTCACAAATGCTGAGGTGCCCTGAGGGGACAAAATAGGATTGCTCTACTCCTATTGGTACAGATAATTAGAGGTTATTCTGGAGAAGAACATTGAGGCAAGAGATAACCTAATAAAGAAGGGAGGAGGTTACAAAAGCTGACTCTCATTTTCACAATAATGGCACAGGATTCTACAATTAAAAAAACTCCAAAAAAACAACAAACAGAAACCTCAGGTCTCCTGGGAGTATGGCAAGCACACTTTTAAATGAAAAACACACAGAAACATCCATGTTCCTGCACATTAATATTCACATCTGCACATTTCAATGTGCTAAATCACCCATGCTTCTCACTGTTGGCCCAGGGCCCACATAAATATAATTATACATATTTTATTTTATAGGTGGGCCCATATATCTAAAGGCTAACCAGATCAGACTAGGTTTACACAATCCAGCCAAAGACTAGAGGAGTTCCTTCACAGTTGTCTGGCAGCTGAAGCAGCTCTTTGGTCCCACTGAAATCCTTACAAGCCTTTATCCCAAGCCACAAAATGTTCTCAATATGTTGCTGAAGAAAACTAGGCTCGTCACACTGGTTTATACAATTTTAACTCAAATATCCTTTTAAAATACATCATACCTATCTACTGCTTGTCTAGCTTATTTGTATTATATCTGTAAAAATCTGAAAACAATGCTACAATTCCATGTAAAACAGACATTCTTGTGTTTGCAGGAGAGTTTGCATGTAGAGATGCCCCAAAGCTGTACTAGCACCATCTCATGACGGTATTTTAAAATATTTCTTTTCCTAAAACAGTTAAGGTATAAAAATACCTATTTGTTCTTAAAATCCTTTATTAAGTTTACAGAATTTATAGTGAAAATTTCAGGTTAAAATGCTTCTGGTTTATCTTAAAATGCAAAGTGCAGACTGACTCAATCATGGTAATCATGTATTCATCTAAAACTCCTGATTTCAATGACAGTTTCTTGAGTAACAGCAGAGGTCTTAAGTACCTAGCTTAAAAGCTACTTTCAAAGCAAGTAAACAAACAAATCTAAAGATCACCACACCTTTCTTGCCAGGAGAGTCCCTAGTTGCAAGACGTAGATCAAATTAAACATCTGGCAGAAAGTTCAGAAATGACAATACTTCTGGGCATCTCACCTCAAGTAATTCCTAAGACATTACATTTACACTACTTTTTGGATTAATATGCCTCTTTCTTTCCCAACAGCAAAAAGAGAAAGAACTACCCAAAGCACATGAGTAACAGAATAAGGAGGCATGATTGTAGGTGGATCAATATTATTTTTCAGAGCTGGAATGTCAAAATAATCCAGGTTTGCTCCTTGAGGTCCTTCTAAATAAAATATGCTGCCCCACTAAAAACAGTTGTCAGTTCCATCAGCGCCTTCCAGGGGTTGACCAGGTCACCACGTTACCACTGAAAAAACCATCAGTCCAGCCACCACTTCTCTACAGCTCAATTCCTCTTGAGCCATTACAACACCTTTCTTTTCTCTGGTCTTCACTACAGCACTCATTGCTCACAACTACATGCAGGGTGAGAGGACGATAGCAAGTCAATCTTGTAGGGAAACAGAACATTATTAGACTGATGAAAAACCGGTCCTACTCCTGTGCAGGTAGACCTCAGACACCGAAGCACACCAATTTCTGTCATAGTGCTTACTCTTAGTGTTTACTGAACCCAGGGAAAGAAAGCAGGAGAGTAATCTTGAAGAAGACTTAACCTGTGGTTTACCTACAAGCCTTCAGGCTCAGCAAAAAGGAAAGCGATCAGAAATCAGTCTGATTTCTGGTAACAGGAAGATCAAAAGCACTTTGTAGGAGCTTCCAGTCAAGTGAGGCAGATAAAGCCAACTGTGAAACATTATATACAAGAATGAAGAGTAAGGCGCCTCATAAAATTGAGCCCTGTAGGCAGCATGGGTTTGAGCAAATAAAGAACAGGGGAAAAGAATCTTTGACTGGTGGGAGATAGAGAACCACCTTTGAAAACTTTATGAACCTCTAATAAACTACATAATTCACATCTGGGACAAAAAGCCGTTTAGCATTGTGCAGCTGGGAGATCTAGAATTAACTTGGGAAAAAGCAATGAAAATTTTCTGGTCAAAGGCACCTTATCACACTGACACAGAGCAATTTCACAGTATACAGCGGTACACAAATACTGTGAGCACAGAGGAGCATCTAAAGCAGCAGATGAAAGCAAATGTGAATCAGAAAGACATTGAGAGCAGTGCCAAAGTCCACAAGGAATCAGAGAATACTTTGGAATGATGATCACTGCCAAGTGTTTTTCTATAGTTCACGTGTCAGTATTGTTGTGCTCTTAGCATGCCAAATCATTGCTTTAACAGCCTCCCCCTTCACCTGCTCCCTTGAAAAATGTTGACTTTTTAAATCCCCAAACAGATGATTTTTGATTTAGACTACAAACTTCTGTAATACACGGAATGAAAAGACTGGTGAAGATCAAAGTCCAGAACTCTGCTAACATGTCAGTCCAAGTCAAATACACTCTATCTGGCCTCTCATGGACTGTGAACTATAGCTGTCAGATGAACTACTCTAGACCAAACTCTGAAGAAAGCCATTGAGACACCTAGCACATGTTTCATGCTGGTCTTTCCAGCATTTGGGGTGGGGGCTTATTATAGATCTAAAGAAGGCTCAGAATTAAACCAGGTGTCATCTGGAAGCACCAGAAGGCTAATTCCTAGCATGTTGCATCAGAAAAGATGCATAGCAACTATGCAGAACTTGAAAAACCTCAATGAAATACCTCAGCTGTGGAAGAAAACGTACCCAGCAAAGGCAACAAAAGAAACATGCAAGAAAAGCTACCCAAAGAAAAGCAGGCACCAATACATTGGTGTCAGAAGGAAGGCAGCCACTGTCTCCAATGTGCCTGGGGAGAGTGATCACTGTGCTGCCGTACAAAAATGCCTCAACTCTGGATCCTGTCTTGAGAGATGTAAGTTACCTCAAGCATTGCATTGGGTGTCACCGAGATTAACTGAAGGGTCAGGTCTCCTCTTCTCTTCTGGGATACCTGGGGTGAGGCTTAAAGCTCCTTTTCAAATGCAAACCCACAACTATCAAAAATGTCAGATAGAAACCCCCATATTTTTCTATCAAAAAGACAGTAAAAATTAGGTCAAACAGTGGAAAAACTCGAAGCCACTGTTTATTCTAAACCTAGAATATGTTTATTCTAAACCTTGCTGCAACAAGCCTGTATCTGTTGGAAGAGCTTTGCCCATTCTGTGGGAGATACCCTGGATTGTTTGCCAATATTCACAGCATGTTTACAGGTCAGATTGTATCACCTTTCGTGAATGTTCTTTTCTAAGAGTCACAGGAAAACAAAAACACATCAGTAAAAGCTTATTTAGCTGCTTGGCTATTCGTTTGTCAAGTTAAGAGCTTCACTGAGAAACCTTTCAAACTGATTTAAGGGTCCAGGTGACACTGGAAAAGAAGCAGTTTTAAGTGCAAAGTAGTTAAACAAGCACCTGAGTTTAGCTGGCATCGAATTTTTTAAAACCCTAAACTTTCTGAACAATAAGTCTCATGGATACTGAATGCTGGTGACATGCCTTCAGCCAGCTTATTACAAAATACACTTCTGGGTGTATGGAGACTAAAATTTACACTGGTAAATAAAGGCACTTGAACTCCCAAAATAGTACTGGAAAAATAAGTTCTCAGAAAAAGAGGGAGAACTGTCTGACCTGAAAAAATATATGACTTCTGCTATCACAGGCACTGCTATTAATATTCAGTGACTAGGATTAAATTTAATAAGAATTACAAATGAAGAATTGCTTATTAAGCAATTTACTTACCCCTTTTACCAGGGTTGGACAATTCCCTCTAGTGCTCCCTTGAGCTTTAAGTCTAGGGTTTTTAAAGATAAGATGCTTTCTTTGAAAGATTATGACTTTGTGTAATAGATGTAATCAAGAAAATCAATCTGGTTTTCTTCCTAGATTTCATTTATTATCTTCCTCCTTCTCCCTTCACCTGTTTTGCCTGGGGCTGCATGTTATCTCCCTCTCCATCTGCTTGATAACACAACAGCAGCACCTAGAAAAGTGCTTTGAATGAAAAAGAAGGTATGTACCATTGTTTGCTAAAGAAGACAGCATCCAGTGAGGAATGTCTGTACAAAAGTCATAAACATAATCTGCTTCTTTTTCTTTTCTGGACTTTTGCATAGATTTTTGAAAAGCAAAAAGGAAGTTGAATATCTGCAGTAACACTTCCAAAAGACCTTGAGCAGGTCTGGTCTTTTGCATTGCTGTCTCCTGAGCTGTACCACATCAAAAGTTCCCAGGTATGTCCCAAAGATTCCAACTAGCATGGTACAAGATGCCTGATCTAGCTATCAGGCTCTGCTGTTTCCCCGTTCACGTTAGCTGTGGGCTCCCTGCACCATGTCCTGCTGCATGGAATACATTCCTGGGCTTTGGGATCATTTAGGGATCTTCCTTCTTCTCACACCTCTCTCTGGCAATTGCTTGTGCTTGAATATCAACATTAGAAGATATTTCTGCAACCCAAGCAATCTTTTATGTACCTAGTAGCAATGAAAAAAAAAAAAGAAAAAAGAAATCTCTCTCTTTTAACAAATAGATCCCCAAGACCTATTTTAAAGCTTTTGTAACATTGAGGTTAAAGATCAGAGCAGAGCAACCATTGCATGAAAGTATTTGCCAATTTTATCCCTAATGTAAATTCACTAACTCCAGAAGCAATACGAGAGAAGTGAATTTAACCTATCAAATTCACACATGTGTGAAAAAACACAACTTTCTTCAGACATTAGCTGCCTTAGATATAAAGTTGCATTTTTCCTGGAAACAAATATTTATTCAATTAAAAAAATCAGTATCATCCTTAACAGAGAAAGTTTGTCTGACACTTCAATGTTTTAACTCCATGCTTAGAAAATCAGGAAGACAAACATGCAAGTGTAAAGGAAAACATTAAATAGGCTGAAACTTCCAGTAGGTGAAAACAGAGGATTTCAGTGCCATCAGAGATATAATTTAATGCCCTTTGGTTCCAATAGAATTACTCCAATAGATTCACATGGACTGTTTAGGAGTTTAAAAGTACAGTGATTATGAAAGAAAATTAGCTTTACTCTGAAAGAGAACACCCAGGAGCAAGAATGACAGTAGCCACGGCCTCTTTCTCCTTCTGCTCATCGCCCTGCACAGTAAAACACCTACACCTCTGCGTGAGTGCCTGCAGCATCAGCTGCCAAGCCTGAGTATCCCTCTGTAGGCAGCAGAGGTGATTTAAGAAAATCAAATGTAAAAACACTATTGAAACTATGAACTAGTTAATGCTGCTATAAGACTTCAACATAAAGCACCATTGTCTCTAAGCTAACTGTATGTTTGTAGCTGGAGAAAAATATGACCCAAAAGGAAGAGTTAAGTTAACATCTGTTAATGATTTGTAGAAAGTAGTTAAGCTTCCTTCGTGTATGGTAAATGGAAAGAACGTGGAAGGCCTTAAATCAAGAGACCTGTCTAAATCAAAGGAAGACCATTCTCTCAGCAGGGTCTCAAGCTGATAGTTTGCCAACTAACATGAACTCAGCAGAATCCTTAAGGAAACTGGGACAAAGGTAACCACTTGTTCAAGAAACCCTCTGACCCAAAACCTGGACACTAGAGGCCATGAACAGGTAATTCACGTAGCAAGTGAGGCTTGTGTTAACCAGTAAGACATTAATTAATATGACAGATAATTGATAAATATAAATGTGATGTAATTATGGACAGGGTTTTGTGAAATGGAGAAGAGGATAAATACCATGTGAAATTTTCTTTGGGTGTGCTAGTTTTGTGAGGTTGCTTGGCTAGCACCCAGCTCTGCGCAAACTGGAATAAAACTCAATACCTCGACCCGACATACTGGATAAAATAGTCCACGAGACAACTGAGACAACAGAGAGGTAGTCAGGGATCATCCCCACATGGAGAAAGTCTAAAAATAATAGTATTATAATAACCCACACATACATTTACATTGTAAAAGTGAATACCATGACTGGGGTGATTCATAAGACCTCCTCTACAACAGGCGGTGAATGGTTTGCGAGGCATCCAAAGAGAGGCAATGCCAGCTCACACAGAAGAAGTAATAAAGACCATAAATAAAGAACCAGAAACCCTCCTTGAAAAGACAATGCCAGGGTTGCCTCCACCAATAAAAGCTAGCACAAAATATGTTTTGAATTGGCCTGTATGTCTGGAAATGTATTCAGTATATACCAATGACTGACATGGCTGATCACAGTAAAGGACTTCTCTCAACTATGATCAAACTACACCTGAAGACTCTAATGTTGACATCAGTAGCGGAATGACTTGCTCAGTCTATTTAGTCTACACCTATGGCGCAATGGAAAGCTGTTTACACAGCACATGCATTGAAATGCATCTGTCTCAGCACAGTCTGTGTTGCTTGCTCGTGCTCCTCACTGCATATTCATTCTTGAGTACCGTCAGCAGAAAGCCACGTGTTTTCCCATTATTATTTCAAACCAAATTCTTCTCGAATAGACACAGGTTATCAGACTCTAAGTTAAAACAATCTACAAAGGTGTATGCTGGATTACTAAGTTATTTCTACAATATCATCACTGAACAGCCAGCATCCCTAATTGTCAAGTGAATATATGTTTGCTATAGGTTTTTCATACCAGATGAAACACAAATGGGAGAGATTGTGAATTCCACATCCATGAAAAAACTAGCAAGAACAATATGCAGAAGATTGCCTGTGTACATCCCAGCCATGAGTAAAAGGATGAAGTGCAGGGAGAGGTTCCAAAGGACAGAAGAGAGCATAGAAAGGGAATAAAAAATGACAGAAATATGTTGGGGAAAGAGTCTTATTGGGAAACTTGATGATCTTCCCTTCCCAGTCTGCCTCTTATCCTTTTACAACTGCCCCTGGGTATCCTGCACACCCGTGAATGGTGCTAAATATAATTTACTGTGCCAAAATGTCACTGAATGTCTTGTTAATAAAATGAAATATTTCCTGTCTGCTGATCTGCAGTGTTTTTGTGATTTCCTCAAACTGGCACCCTGTGCTAGTAGAAGCTAGCAAGTGGCAAGCAGCTACCAAGCAGACTGGCAAGTTCACCACTTACATACAAGCAGCTGTTACACAGCCTTGTGTGCAGCAGGGACAGAAAAAACTTTCACCGATTAGACAGCCGTTACTCTCAGCTTTAACTGTTATCTCTCATTACCCTTCTCCCTTGTTATTGCATGAGGAGCGCAGAGGATCCTGCTTGCCAGAGCAGCGGGGTGAGTTGCTGGCAGCTCCAATTGGACTCCCTGCTGGAGCAGGAGTTTGTGCAACCCAGCCCAGCCCCATAAATCAGATTTGCTGTGACCTGACTCCCTCCTCGCCCAATTTCTTCATATAGGATTGCCACTTGTCAAACTAGGCAGAAGGGATAACTTGTGACAGTACATGTGAAAAATTCAATTAAATTAATTTTTACCACTTCTTAATTATTACAGGTTTCCTCTTCCCAGGCAGTGCACATTGTTAACCAGGAACAGGGCAGAGGGAAGACTTTGAAGACAGGCTGATGAAACGTGAGGCTCTGCAGATCAGTCTTCACAAGGAGGAAAAGGCCAGTTCTAATACTGGAGAAATCTGCTAAGATGCTGTTCCCTCAGATGAACTTTTTCTGTGCTTCCACAGAATACAACAGTGTGGGCTGTGCTCAGGCAGCAGCAGAGCCTATTGCTTCATTGAACTGCCATTTATTAGGTTTTCAAGGGTTTCCAACCATTCTCCTGTGGATTACCTGGTTGCTGCCAGTGCTGTCAGGCACGCTGCAGGCTGACTGATGCATCTGCAGTAACTATTTGTTCAAGGTGACTAGGTTTTTGACATTTCAAATGCTGCATTCCTAAAGATACCAAAAAGATTTCTCTCTACCTAGTATCAACGACATTCCCCTGGACTGATTTTGGAGGAAATAGGGGTTTTTTTCCAGATTCCTGGCTTTTGCTGAGATCAGTATGACTGATAAAAGTGGGAAATACTCCTACCATGTTCCTTCTGCAGAGATCTATGCGACAGCAGGAGAAGGAGGTTGTCGGGACAAAAGGGCAGGGGGGAAACAGCTTGATTCATGTTTAGCCAGATTATAGGGATCCTGAAGGTATCCTAAAGTTGCTGCTTTACCCCATTGCCTTGAAAAATCTGCTTTCTTGGTACAGCACTTGGTGACATCTGTGTTCACCAAGTTGAACGGGCGACATGAGACCTTCCTAACTCTGAGGTTATTTTCAAAGATACTGAGGACACACTGAAAATCATAGAAACTGCCAGTTTTCTCGAGTATTTTGTTGCAACAGAGAAACTTTATTTCTCCATGGAGATTAGAGTAGAGCTTTGCTTCTCATAGCCAATAATTTTGCTGACGTCTCAAGGAAATTACTGGGGAAAATGGCATCTCCACGATCAAGCTATTTTTAGGACCATTCAAGATAATTTCTAGACAAGTGATGTCGAATTTGGAACAATCCTCAAAAAAACAGAGAAGCTGTCAGCATGGCTTATACAGAACTGATTCAGCATCTGAAACATGCTCTCCTCTAGCTTGTATTTTTTTCCACCCATATTTTTTTTACTTTTTCCCTTCTCTCAGCTGAATGGTGAATCACCATCCTCTGACAATCTCATGATAATGAAAAAATCATTTTGTTTCTGTTTGTTCCAAGATGTTTCCCTATAAATCACGTAAATCTGGGCTCTGCAAATTATTCTCACACTTTTATAAGGTTTGATTTTGTAAAGTTGTCTCAAGGATATTTTTTACAAATAGGAAATTTTTGCTCTATAGGAAGCAGTTTGATCAGTACATAAAGCCAATGTTTTATTACCCAAACAAATCTCCAAAAACATGAGTAGATTACACAAGAGTCTCTTTGCTGAGTATTTCCTCCTACATCATATGGCAAACGCCAAGAACATTCATAGCCTTTGATCTACGTAACTCTGAAGGAAAAGTGATGAAATATGAAGATGTTGTACCTGAAGATGGCTTTACCAAAGTAAGCAGGGTTCATTGACCTAGAAACAAGAGCACAAAATGTGTGTCAGAGCAAAGAGGCTGCACTATTCACATGTGTGATGGTCACACGTCCCCAGATCAAAACCGAGAGTGATCTGTGTCATTCTGGAGAGAATTTACGCATATTCTTTTTGTTAAGCAACATTGGTAACCACAAGTCAAAGCTGCTAAACATTCAATTCATCTTCCAGAATAAAAGTAAAATTAGCTCTCTTTCTTTGTGTGCTTATTACATAGACCAATTAGATTGGCACATTTGTTGCTTTGAAGCTCTCATAACTGCAGCCGTTGTACCTGCAGGACTACTCAGCTGTCCCATCGTTGTTGGTGTTCTCAGATGACAGATAGGGACTAGATGTAATGAGACAGGTATTCTTAATTGACTGTACTGCATTTAGTCTGGTAATAGAGTAAAAATAGCCAAATGCCAGCCTGCTTTAAATTAGATCCAAGCCAGACAGGCGAAAAAAACCCCAACAAAACCAAAACCAAAAAACCTCAAGACTGCCCCCTAATGCCAACAGCAGAACTCTGCTCAGACAGCACTTCTATTAGGTAAAACTTGATGAGAACTTAGGGAACTTAGCATTTTCAAACAATAACTTGAGCAGAAAAGCACACATTCTACTTCTTAACTAGCAGGCAACTTCTCGTTATACACAGATTAAAAAAAAAAAAAGAAGGAAGAGCTCTGGTTCTACTGACAAATTCACAACTAAACCATGATTTTTGAAGCAAATATTCTGTTTCTCAATGATTTATACGCTATTATGTTTCCCAATAGTACTTATTGGAGAACTTATTGGAGTACTTATTGGAGAACAGATCCTATGAGGAGCGGCTGAGAGAGCTGGGGTTGTTTAGCCTGGAGAAGAGGAGGCTGAGAGGAGACCTCATTACTCTCTACAACTACCTGAAAGGAGGTTGTAGAGAGGAGGGAACTGGCCTCTTCTCCCAAGTGACAGGGGACAGGACGAGAGGGAATGGCCTCAAGCTCCACCAGGGGAGATTTAGGCTGGAGATTAGGAGGAGGTTTTTCACACAGAGGGTCATTGGGCTTTGGAATAGGCTGCCCAGGGAGGTGGTTGATTCACCTTCCCTGGAGGTGTTTAAGGCATGGGTGGATGAGGTCTTGAGGGACTTGGCTTAGTGTTAGATAGGAATGGTTGGACTAGAAGATCCGATGGGTCCCTTCCAGCCTGGTTGTTCTGTGATTCTGTGATTATTGCTGTTGCTATTTCTATTGTTTTGAAAGGAGGGTGGCTTGCTTATTGTTATTATACAGTGGTATTTAAAATGCACCCATGTTTTTATTTAAGAAACAAATCCATCAATAAGCTTATTCAAAGCAAGATAAATTGGTAACGAATTGGGAAAGAACTAACTTGGGTGATAACATAAATGCCTAACAAAACATAGCTGGAATCGCATTAACTGTATTTTTAGAAATGTATCAGCATTGTCCACATTACGGGCAGCCCATATTGTCACCTGGTGTAAATCCTGAGACATCCTTCATCAGGCACTGCTTCACTATATGGAATTTCATGTACCTGCTCACACACAGTTAGTTTTCAGCAACTTGATCAGAAAAAAAGGTGAGTCAGAAGTTTTAGGCTATGGTGAAGATCACTAGAGGGCAGTAGCCAACACCTAATTTCTCCAGAGTTTCCCGCAAAGTTTGGAAGGCTTGCACACGAGGAAAGGGCAGAGCAGCCTTTCTAATGAAGTTGCTGGTGTGTTGAAAGCGAAAAAGAAACCTTCCTGTTTGCTACAAGCATTAATATCCCTCGACATTACGCTATTTTTTTTAAAGTTCCTTGTGACAAGTAATAGAGACAATGCTGTTTCTTTATCTAATGATGTTTGCCTTTGCATCACAGATGGGCTGTGGAAGAATTGGAATGTCTCTACCTTACAAATGCCAGCAGCAAACTGTGGGACTAATTCTCCACTCCCTCCTGTCTTGTCAGCCATGTACTACGCGGCATGGTGATGATGTTCCAATCCACATTTTATATCAATCTTCATGTATGCATATGAGGTAACAGCGCAGAACTGAGTACTTTTTATATCAAGGCCATATTTATAATTGCTTCAGTGAAACAATGCCAGATCAGATGTGATTCCAGTGCTTGGCACTGACATACTCTTCCCTGCTCTCCTTGCTGGCACTGGCAGGCCCATGCTTCATTCTCTCCATCCCATTGCAAAACACAATTTCTTAGAAAAAGTAGTATTTGTTGTCTGAATCTTCAGTACAGGCTGGGTGCCCAGGCATGCTCCTATCTGTGCCATCAAGGAGGTGAGATATGAATGCAAAGGAAGAATGGACCCTGAGACCACGCACGAGGTGGTTACATACTCTTATGGTATGTGAAATAACCTTCCATAAAAAGGTCCATAGAAACAGAAACATCATTAAAGCCAGAGGGGACATGGGTACTTCTTCCCAACCTGGTGTAATTAGTTTATAAAATGAACCAGATGAAATGAGAAGTGATGGCACTGCATCTAGCACACACATGGTTTAGACAGTTTAGGAGCTTGGCTTTTGATCTGCATGTGCTGGGTTTTCAATATACTCTTAACTCTTCCCATAAAATGGGGCTTATCGGAGAATTATTTGGTTACCATCAGATACTCCTATGTCAGATCTACCCAGTTTTGGCAGAAGAATGGCCCCACGAGGTTGGGCCAGAGCTCTGTTATCCTCTCTCTGACCTTAGATAGTGGTGCACTAAGGAAGAATCAAAGAAAAGGGGGAGCAGAGGGTGATGTTTACCCAAAATACTTTGACAGCTTTTAAAGGAGGGGTTTTTTTGTATTATACAGTCATGTTTTGCCTGTGTAGCAATGAGGTCTCACCTTGCTATTGCCGAAGGTGTACATATGCAAGAGGTGATTATTTTAAATCCAGGACATGCAATCTAATTTCACACTTGTTTTTGAGAAACCTGAGGGATCTTCACATGTTACCATAACTGCTGGGATTGCCTTTTGACCATAAGTCCACAAACAAGAAAGGGCTCCTTGACAGCGTTCAAAGACAAAGAACTAGAAGGACTACCTAAACTTCCCAGAAGCAGGACACTTTTCAGTGCTCAGCCAGAAAGGTGGGACTTTCACAGGACATAAACTCGGATAGCAATGGAAAGCCTTTAACTCTTGTAACATACCTTTCCCTAGCAGAGAACAGAACTGCGCCTCTCAGCTGCGCACCCCAGACTTCCCTTTCTGGTTGTATCCATCTCTTCTCTCTTTGAATAAACTAGACACACAAACCACTAGATTACTCAAAGCTCCTTCAGGATGCAGAGACACAAGCTATGTCAGCCTTCAGCAACAATGACCCCTCTGCACCAAAGAAAAAGAGCCAGCAGAAAGGCCACACACACAGTAATAATGAAGCTGCAAAAGGTAACTGGATGGGGCTGTAGTCCTTGCCTAGGAGACACAACAGACTCTGCAGGAACACTGAGGCATCAGTCCCTTTCTCTTTTTTATTTCACAGTACAAACTTTACATTAGCTGCCTTCACAAAGTCTCTGAGATCCTACGTTTATCCTGCTTGCCATAAACCTGATGCTGCATAATTTTAACAAAAGCCAACTGTCCATGGAACGTGCAAGACCACCGATATCACCTCATGTTTTCTACAGAGGAAGGGAAATAGAGGGATGGTTCCCATCATCTTTTTCTGCATTTGTGCCATCGCTGCTACAAGACCAACATTTAAACTCAAAAAGCTGGGCACAGTCCATCCATAACACAGTCCCATCATCCTAAATCTCTCAGAGTCAGCAACAAGGGCACATTTCAGAAATAATTCTCTGGAAGCCACTGTAATGGGGTGTAGTGTTTGGTCCACTTGATCTCTGGGAAGTCAGAGCAAAGCTGGACTGACTCAAGGATTGTTGCTTTGCTGAAAAGGAGTCCTTTAAGTTTCTAGTCCACTCAATAAACTCATTACTGAGGGCTCATAATAATAGGATGCTTGAACTATGGCATTACTAAATTAGTAGGTTTTGCAGTGTCCATAAAACTCTCATAGGAGTCCCATTTTCCCACTTCAGCTAGAAAGAAAATAACAGCTAGGAGTTACAAAGGACTCTAGAGGGAATTAAGTTCTGAAGTCCTATTGAATTAGCATTGTTTACAGAACTGTCATAAGTATAATGGATGTTAACGAGTCTTTAATGAGAGAAGTTACAATGCAACATGTGGTGAAGGATAATAAACAAAAAGGCTGTGCTTCCCTCCCATTGATTGTGCCTGACACAGGTGTAGAAGCTCTGAAGCTAAATGAATCACATCCTATTGAGAATGGAGAAAAAGAGCTGAATCTGGACTATAATTTAACCAAAACCAAAACAAACAAAACCACAGACAAACAAACAAACCCCACCAACTCTTTTATGACAAGCCAAACTAAGACTGAATTACATCAGGACTAAATGTTCAAATAGAGAGCTCACAGAATTACAGAGCCAGAGGATGGCTGAGGTTGGCAGGCACCTCTAGAGGTTGCATCTCTGGTCCAACCGCCCTGCTCAAGTGCAGATGCCGAAAGCCAGTTCCCTAGGACCACATCCAGACAGCTTTTTCGTATCTCCAAAGATGGAGACCCCACAGCCTCTCTGGGCAACTTCCAATGATTAGCCACCATCACATCAGAAAAGGTTTTTCCCCTGTTTAGGCAGAAACTCGTGTGTTTCCATTTGTGCCCATCATCTCTGGTTCTGTCACTGGGTACCACTAAAAAGAGCTTGGCTCCAGCTTCTTTATTGCCTTCCTTACGGTATTTATATGTGTTGACAAACTTCCCCCTGAGCATTCTCTTCCCCAGGCTGAACAGTCCCAGTTCTCTCAGCCTCTCCTCATATGTGAGATGCTTCAGTCCCTTAACCATCCTTGTGGCCCTTTGCTGGACTCTCTCCAGTACGACCATCTCTGTCACCTACTGTGGAGCCTAGAAATAGACCCACCACTCTAGGTGTGCACTCCCTAGTGCTGAGCAGAGGGGACAGATCACCTCCCTTGACCTGCTGGCAACACCCCTCCTAACGCAGCGCAGGATCCCATTAGCCATCTTTACTACAGATGGTTTGGTACTTTGCTGGCTCATGTTCAACTCAGTGTCCACCAGGTCCTCCTAGGTCCTTTTTCACAAAGCTACTTTCTAGCTGATTATCCTCCAGTACTGGTGCAAGACGTTATTCCTTCCCAGGTGCAGGTCTTTGCACTTCTCTTTGCAGAACTCAACGAAGTTGCTGAGAGCAACTTTCTCCAACCTGTTGAGATCACTCTGGGTGGCTGAATAACCCTGTGATGTATCATCTGCTTATCACAGTTTTGTGTCATCTGTGCACTTGCTGACAGTACACTCTGCCCCATCGTCTGGGTCATTAATGAAGATATTAAATGGAACTAGGTCCAGTATTGACCCCTAGGGTATGCCACTAGTTAATGGATGCTAGACTTCATGCCACAGATCATCCCTCTCTGACCTTGGTCATTCAGCCAGTTTTCAATCCATCTCACTGTCTGCTCATCCAACTCGCACATCATTGGCTCCTCTATGAGTATGTTACAATGGACAATGTCAAAAGAGGGAGGTAGATAATATCCGCTGTTCTCCCCTCATCCACCAAGTCAACTGGTTATTTGTAGGAGGTTATCAGGTGGATCAAGCACAACTTCACCTCTATGAAGCCATGCTGAGGGAAAGTTTCAACTTTTTTTAGTTTTGACTTCTTTTAGTTTTTAGTTTTGACTTCTTTTAGTTTTTAGTTTTGACTAAGACTGGAGAGGAGGCAGTCGAGATTTTACCAGCATTATAAGTGTCATTGCAGAAAGAACCCTTGTACTTTCTGAACCAAATCTTTCAGTCTTTATTCACATCAGGCAGCCACTAAGCATCACTATTTAGACCACCTCAGTCACAAGCAATCTAAGGCACCCCTCACCAAAGAGTCATGACCACCTAAATCCCTCTGAGATGAAAATGTCAGAATTCTCGTTTTGATGGGTTGTTGTATAAAGAGCAATGCATCCTGTCTCAATGGTGATGTGGCTGAGCAGATAGCCACCAGCAGCAAAGCTGCAAACATCTCTCCACTGCTTTGGGGGACCCACCTAGCACAGACACAACATGCTGCCTCAAGGTTCGCTGTATATTTACAAATCTGTGTCAGCTCAGGTCTTCTGCTGAGGTAAATCAGTATAACAGATATAACTACATCTGGTTTTAATCAGTGAAGCAATTTTTCCCATATAATTCTGTACACATTAGCTATATACATACAAGCCTGAAAATTTTCATCTGACAAATAACAGTCCACAAAGGAGATACTACAAATTACAGGAGCACGTGAGAGAGAATGACTCAAATCTTCTCTCCTCCAAAAATCAATGCCTTAAGAAGCCCTTTCTGTAGGTGCTACCCAGCATTTCTCTTTTCTATTTTTTTACTACAAGAGATATCCTGTCAGATTACAGAGTGCTGTCAGACAAACTGCCAAGCAGGGCTGCTCCAGAAAGATGATCAATAAAAGATCATAGTCAGTTCAGTGGAGAATGAATGAGAATGCAGGCAAGGGAACAGTCACCTCTGTGTGATCTTGGGGAGGATCATTTTGGGGACGACCAAGTCAAGCTGCTGAGCAAGTGATTTAATGCATTTTGAGGTATTCTGTGTACCCACTGAAACGTCGGTTGAAGTCCTTAAATAAAGTGGGACCTATTTTAAGTGCCCCATTTTTAATTTTCCTCTTCTGTTGCCACAACTATCCACAGCGTAATGATGCTGAGGGTGACAGGCAGACAGCAGATTCCAACATATGTTCAAGTCAGTAGGGATGAAAATGTCTAAAATTACAAAAAGTAAGTCTTTATGAATATAACAGCCTTCTAACTTGCATCCATACAAACCAGAGCAACCCAAAAGCAAATCAGATCAAATTTAAAATTTATCAAAGGCTTTTAATCCTGAAGAACAAAGTGTATTACAGGAACCTGAACATGTATAAGTCTATTTGGCCTGATGAGATGCACCCCAGAGTCCTGAGGCAATTTGACAACATGGCTGCCAAGACACTCTCCGTGATATCTGAAAAGTCCTGGCAGTCAGCAGAAGTCCCTGGTGACTGGAAGAAGGGTAACGTTGTGTCTGTCTTTAAAAAGGGTAGAAAATACCACCCTGGAACCACCGACCTGTCAGCCTCACCTCTGTGCCTGGGGAGATCATGGAACAGATTCTCCTAGCAGACATGCTAAAGCACAGGGAGGACATGGAGGTGATTACTGGCAGCCAGCACTGCTTCACCAGGGGCAAATCCTGTATGATCAACTTAGTGGCTTTCTATAATGGGGAAACTGCAGCAGTGGACACTGGCAAACTGATGGATGTGATCTATCTAGATTTCTGTACAGCCTTTGACACAGTCCCCCACAACATCCTTCTCTCTAAATTGGAGAGATATGGATTTGATGGATGGATGGTACAATGGATAAGAAACTGGTTGGAGGGTTGTATTCAAAGAGTAGTAGTCAATGACTCAATGTCCAGATGGATGTATGTGACAAGTGGTGTCACTCAGGGGTCTGTACTCAGACCGGTGCTGTTTAATATCTCCACCAGTGATATTCTCACTGAGATTGAGTCCACACCAAGTTTGCCTACGACATCAAGCTGAGTGGTGTAGTTGCCACACTGGAGGGATGGGATGTCATTCAGAGGGATCTGGACAGTCTGGAGAAGTGGGACTGTGAGAACCTCATGAGGTTCAACAAGGCCAAGTGCAAGGTCCTACACCTGGGTCAGGGCAATCCCCAATTTCAGTACAGGATGGGGGATGATGTGATTGAGAGCAGCCTTGCAGAGAAGAACTTGGGGTTGCTCATGAGAAGCTCAACATGAGCCAGCGATGTGAGCTCACAACCCAAAAAGCCAACTGTATTCTGGGCTGCATGAAAAGAAGCATGGCCAGCAGGTCGAGGAAGGTGATTCTGCCCCTCTGTTCCTCTTTTGAGACCTCATCTGGAGTATTGTGTCCAGTTCTGGAATCCTCAGCATAAGAAGATTATGGAACTGTTGAAACAGGTCCAGAGGAGGGCTGCGAGGATGATTGGAGTTGGACCACCTCCTGTACAAGGACAGGCTGAGAGAGTTGGGGTTATTCAATCTGGAGAAGGTTCTGAGAAGATCTTCTAGCAGCTTTCCAGTACCTGAAGGGGTTACAAGAAAGCTGAGGAGGGACTGTTTACAAAGGCTTATAAAGGTAGGACTAGGGGCAATGGCTATAAATTGGAGAGGGGCAGACTTAGGCTAGACATAGGGAAGAATTTCTCCATGATGAGAGTGGTGAGGCACTGGCACAGGCTGCCCAGGGAAGCTGCGGCTGCCCCACCCCTGGAGGTGTTCAAGGCCATGGCAGGGGGGTTGGAACTGGATGATCTTTAAGGTCCCTTCCAATCCAAACTATTCTGTCATTCTGTGATGATTCTATGGAATTGCACTACAAAACATACTTTAAATGAAGTGTGCCTCCTCAGAGATTGGAATAGGACAAGCACATCGCAGCACTCTGGAGTACTATCAACAGGGAAGTCCTGTCTGCCGCCACAAACACCAAAAGATATTTGATGACTTTTAAGAAGTCGTGATAATGATGAAAGTTTTAGAGTTTTTAGGATCAAAGTTTAGTTTATGGACATTGTTATATCTCATAGCATGGAAATACCACCATCTGCTGAAGCACAAACAGAGCTTCCTTGAGCAGTCTGGTCTTTCCAGGACAGTGCCCTGTAATCGACCAAAAATCGCCACAGAGTCATGACTACAAGTGAGGCTTCTTCTGTGAATGACCTCCTTGGGATGGAGTCCCAAGTTCTGTCATGCTTGACCTCCTCCCTGCTGATGCTATTGTTTGTGGCAGGTGAGCGAAATAGAGGAATGTGGTCCTTCAAATGGGTCAGAGGAGGAAGACACAGAGGCAGACTATATCCAGAAGCAACAATACCATTGAGGTAAGAGATGCACCTGCAGCTGGGGAACAAGATGATGGCCAAGCAGCCCCAGACTTGGAGGCAAAGAGAGTTAGGAGCTATGCAAAGACTGGAAACTCCCGTTCCAAACTTGCTTGACCATCCTAGCCTCACTGAGAGTGCAAGAATAAACAGACTCACAGCAAAAGCCTGTGCAGTGCCAGGAGCCAGAGGATCTACGTCCAAGGGCTGAACTAGTAAACGAAATGTCTTCTCTTGTGGTTCAGATCACTGCTTCTTCATAGATCCAGGATTGCCAAGTAATAAAGCTACCTCTTCCTCTAAGTAGGATCTGTTGCACTGTTTGCATTCTCCCATTCCCTATCAGCCAGGAGATCAGCCAGGAGTCTAACTGCCATTATGCTGAAGGACCTCTGGGACTGCTCTCCAGAGCCCCACAGCAGAGCAACAGGCAGGCACTAGGCAAACTTTAGCCCCAGGAACATTGTGACACTTGACATTGCCCTCAATCCACCAGTTGCATGGACAACACTTTCCATAGGAGACTTGACAGTGGCTTCTTGGCTTCTTGCACGCACACAGTGCCATTGATTTATTTGCAAGCCTAATATCTGCAGCTTGGTGAAGTGATTGTATGTAAACCCAAGGTTATATAGGAGTTAAGAGAGAAAAGGTAGTTACAGAAAAAAAGGGGAGATGATCTGTTTACAACTATTAGGTTGTAAAAGACCTCAGAGATCATTGGCTCCAGCTGTACCTCTCTACTACTAGATCACACAAGCACCTCATTTACCTGCTTTTTAAACACCTCTGGAGATGGTGACTCAACTACCTCCCCGGACAGCCTGTTCCAGTGCCCAATGACCCTTTCTGTGAAGAAGTTTTTCCTAACATCCAATCTAAACTTCCCCTGATGCAGGGAATGCTTGACGCCATTCCCTCTCACCTTATCACATGGGAGAAGAGACCGACACCCACCTCTCTGCAACCTCCTTTTAGGTAGAGCAATGAGGTCTCCCCTCAGCCTCCTCTTCTCCAGGCTAAACAACTCCAGCTCCCTCAGCCACCCCTTGCAACACTTGTTCTCCAGCCCCTTCAATAGCTTTGTTGCCCTTTTCTGGACACACTTAAGGATTTCAACGTCTTTCTAGTAGTGAGGGGCCCAGAAGTGAGCATGATATTTGAGGTGCAGCCTCACCAGTGCCAAGTACGGCGGGAGAATAACCTCCCTTGATCCGCTGGCCACGCTGCTCCCGATACAAGCCAGGATGCCGTTGGCCTTCTTGGCCACCTGGGCCACGGCTGGCTCACGCCCCTCGGTCAGAAATGACTTTTCATAATTTTTGCTCCTAAAGCGGCAGAGCTGGAGGCCATTGCGGAGTAAGTCTGACCGCTCCCCAGGGCTGCTCCCCGCGCCGGGCTGGGGGCAGTGTCACGACCGACGGGGCCTGGGGGGCAGCGAACTCATCTTCCAGCTGCTAATCTTACTCCCAGACACGGTCGGTGTCCTCCTCCTCCGCCCCGGCCGAGGGGCCGCGCTCCCGGCTCCTGCTCCCCGGCCCGAAGCGGCGCACACGGCGAGGCCGGCGACGTCCCGGGGCGCAGCCCGAACAGGGGGGACCCCGGACGGCGGGGAGAGGGCGAGGGGCGGCCGAGGAGGGGTCCGGGGACCCGGGCTGCCCCGGGGACCCGTGCGGGAGCGGGGAAGCGGCGGCGGGAGGCGGGGACGCGGGGGTCCCCCCGGGTGGCCAAAGAGCCGAGCTCGCGTGTCCCGCCCGGAGATGCGGACGAGCGCTCGCGGCGACTTAAAAAAGATGGAATTTTAAAAGATGAAAGCGTTTTCCCGCGGCTGCCAGGCGAGGGAGACGCCCCTGCGGCGGCAGCCGAGCCCCCGAGGGGGCGGCCAGCGAGGAAATAAACAACTTCCCTCGAGTAAAAAGTTGTCTCGCCGGTGCCGCAGCTGGCGGTTAACACAGGCGGTAAGAGGATCAACTCCATCTCCGCCAGGGGAGCGGAGGAGGAGGAGGAGGAGGAGAAAAAAAAAAAAAAAAAAAAAAAAAACCAAATAAAAACCCCCGCGTTTGCTATTCAGAGTTTAGTTAATTTGGATGAGAACGGTTAGTGTTTAATCCCATTGTAGGAGAATGAATATAGCGAAACCTACACGGCTCTCGGAGAACTAAAGCGGAGAGCAGCACCGCGCCCGGGGCCGCCCGGCAGGGACCGCGGCCGCCGCCTCCTCTGCTGCGGAGGCGAGAGGGCTGGGGTCGGAGCTGCCCTTCGCGGGGGTGGGTTCTCACAGAATCATGGAATCGTCCGGTTGGAAAAGACCTTTGAGAACACGGAGTCCAACCGTACCTGTTCGCTACTAAACCAGAGTATCCCTGAGCCCCTCCTCTACCTGGGCTTTAAATAGATGCAGGGATGGTGACCTAGCCCGTGCCTGTGCCCCGTGACCTTTTCGGTAAATCGTTTTTACCTGATGTCCAGTCTAACCCTCCCTCGGTGCACTTTAAGGCCATTCCCTCTCGCCCCGTCACCCATCACTAGGAAGAAGAGACCCAGGACCATCTCGCTACAACCTCCTTTCAGAAGGTAGATGTAGCCAGGAGCCCTCAGCCTCCTTTCCTCTAGGCTGGACAACCCCAGTTCCCTACGAGTTTCCATGGAATCGTAGAATCCCTAGGTTGGAAAGGACCCATTGGATCATCGAGTCCAACCACTCCTATCAAACACTAAACATGCCTCTCAGCACCTCATCCACCTGTGCCTTAAACACCTGCAGGGAAGGTGAATCAACCACCTCCCTGGGCAGATCGTTCCAATGCCCAATGACCCTTTCTGTGAAAATTTTTTTCCTAATGTCCAGCTTGAACCTCCCCTGGTGGAGCTTGAGGCCATTCCCTCTCATCCTGTCCTCTGCCACTTGGGAGGAGAGGCCAGCTCCCTCCTCTCCACAACCTCCCTTCAGGTAGTTGTAGAGAGCAATGAGGTCTCCTCTCAGCCTCCTCTTCTCCAGGCTAAACACCCCCAGCTCTCTCAGCCGCTCCTCATAAGGTCTGTTCTCCAGCCCCTTCACCAGCCTCGTGGCTCTTCTCTGGACTCGCTCCAGAGCCTCCCCATCCTTCTCGTGGTGAGGGGCCCAGAACTGCACACAGGATTCACGGATCAGGATCAGGCACCGGCCGCCCCACTCCTGCCCCCCCCACCCCCGGGCTCCCCCCGTCGGGGTCGGCGGCTCCGTTCTTTGCTGGGGTGTGGGGGTGTGGGGTGTGACGGGACCGGGCATCCCCGCGGCGCCGTGCCGGTCCCGGGGGCGCACGGTGGGCCGCGGCGAGGGCCGGGGGCGGGTGGGGGCGGCCGAGGAGGCCTCGCTGGCGGCGGCGGGGGCGGCGGTGGGTGCGGGGCGGTGCGGGAACCCCCCTCCCCCCCCTCCGGGGCGGCCCCTGGGGGCGGTGCGGGCGTCGCGGGGGCGGCGGCGGGTGCGCTCGGCGGGGCCGGAGCGCGGCTGCCCGGGCGGAGGAGAGGAAAGCCGACAAACGCTGTGAAAATATGTTTGCGGAAAAATAGACAATCGTTGGATTAAACGTATTCAAGTATGAAATAATGCCTTTTTGTGTAAAAAAAAACCTCGGCGATGCGAGCGTACAAAAGTTCCCCTGTGGCAGTTTGGTGCTCCCTTTGTGAGCCGCGCGCTCCGGCGTCTCCACTTGGCGCGGTTAGCTCGGAGCCCCCCTTTAAACGCGATTGTTTCTTTCTTTTTAATGACATTTACCGGATCAAAACACGCTGTTAATTCGATCAGAAAGCTTTACCCTCCTCAACAATGCCACAATAATTTCTCCCGAAGTTTGTTAAATTGACCAAAATTAGGCAAATGAATAGGGGGTCTGTCGGCGACCCCGCTCGCAGGTGACACCGAATAATGCACTCTCGGACCAGCTGCGATCCCCTCTTTATTTGCCCCTCTTTTCTTTGACCCGCATTATTAAAATTTAGGCCCGATGAAACTATTCATACTTTTCAATGGGACATTTTCCTATAGGATAATAGGCTACAAATTGAGCCTCTCCAAAGGAGACGGGGGGAGCAGGGGGGCTAAAACAACAACGCACAGACGCGCACACCACACAAAAAAGGAGCGTCGTGTGCCAAAGGCTGGCGAGAGCCTCCCTGGGCCGTCGGAGGGGGAAAAAAAAACCAACAACAAAAAAAAAAAAAATAAAAAGGAGGGGGGCGAGGGAGGGGGTGGGGGGGGGGATATCGTGTGCCAGCCCCCCGGTCCCACACCTGCCGGGGTGTCCCCGGCGCATAAAGCGGTGTAAACAAAAAAGAGCCTCGCTGCCACCTCTCATAAAGATGGACGTGTCACCAAGTCGTGTGAGAAAAGCCTGAGAACAAACGGGGCCACTCCGTCTCCAAGGGTTCTCCCTTGAACTGGGCGGAACAGCCTATTAAGGGCTTACTTAATTACTTTAATGACTCTGGACAGGCTTTAAAATGCAGTCAGCGCCGGGGCTGAGGGGAGGGGGGTGGGATTTGCAGGCAGGCGGCGGGGATGGGGCCGGGGGATGCGGCGAGAGGGGCGCAGGGCGCGATGCGCCCTGCGCCCCTCTCGCCGCATCCCCCGGCCCCATGCCCGCCGCTATTGTGGCACCGTCACGTGTGTCCCCGAGGTCCACGTGGGGTGACACAGCTGGGCCGCCCCCCGGCTGCATGGAGGGAGGGGGAAACCCAAAAAAAAAAAAAAAAAAAAACACACCAACTCCTCAAACCCTCATCCCTCTCTCTCGCCCCCTGATCTTTAATGCATACATTCCCCCGGCGCCGCTCGCCCCTAATCCTGTGGGATCAGCGGGGCCGTGGAGGGTCCCCCCCCCCCCCCCGCCTCGGGGTCCCCCCCAAGAAGTGATGGCTTTATAAAGGGGACCGGAGGAGAGCGGGGAGGCAGTGACGCGATGGCCTCCAAGCTGAAGGAGAGGAGGGTGAGTGGCAGCTCGCCTTGCGCGCACGGCTCGGAGGGGGCTCCCGGAGGTCCCCCGACCCCCCGTCGCCTTCCCCTTCAAAGGAAAACACCCCCGCGCCCCACAAACCCACCTGCCGGGCAGGAGCCGCCCGCAAAGACGGGGATCCCCGAGGTGGGGGACGGCGGAGGGGGACCCGGAGCGTCCCTCCCTCCCGGTATCTCGCCGCGCCCGGCGCCGCCGCCTCTCGGAGCGGGGTCGGGACGGGCTGCCCGGGACGGGTCTGGGGGGCGGCTGCCCCGGCCACGTCGGACCCGGCCGCTTCGCCCCCCTCTCCTCCCTCCTTACCCCACCCCGTCTGTTTGGCAGAGGACGCCGGTTTCGCACAAGGTGATCGAGAAGCGGAGGAGGGACCGCATCAACCGCTGCCTCACCGAGCTGGGGAAGACGGTGCCCATGGCTCTGGCCAAGCAGGTAGGCGGGGTGGGGGGGGGGGGGGGGGGGGGGGGGTTGGGGAGCCCTGCGCCCCCGTCCCCGGCGTGAGGAGGGCTGAGGGGGAGAAGAAGTCATGCTCTCCCCCCCCCCCCAACACACACATACTCCCCCTCCCGCCGCAGAGCTCAGGGAAGCTGGAGAAGGCGGAGATCCTGGAGATGACGGTGCAGTACCTGCGAGCCCTGCACTCGGCGGATTTCCCCCGCGGTCGCGAGAAGGGTAGGTCGTGGAAACCGTCGGGGAAACCGTCGGGGAAACCGTCGGGGCGGAGGGGCCCCGGCTCCCCCCCCTTTCCCACCGGGCGCGCCCTGAGGAGCTGGGCTCCGCCGCCTCTCCTCCTTCCAGCAGAGCTGCTCTCCGAGTTCGCCAACTACTTCCACTACGGCTACCACGAGTGCATGAAGAACCTGGTCCACTACCTGACCACGGTGGAGAGGATGGAGACCAAAGACACCAAATACGCCCGAATCCTGGCTTTCCTCCAGTCCAAAGCGCGCTTCGCCTCCGAGCCCCTCTTCGCCTCCTCCGAGCCCCTCTTCGCCTCCCTGGGCTCCCTGCCCGAGCCGGACTTTTCCTACCAGCTTCACGCCGGGGCCGAGTGCCCCGGGCACGGCTCCGGGGAGCCGCTGCCGTCGGGGGGGCCCTTCCCGTGGCACGGAGCCGCCCGCAGCCCCTCGCTGCCCTACCCGCTCCCCAACGCCGCCGTGTCCCTCGGCGGCCCCGGCCAGCAACGCGGAGCCTTCCTCTCCTCCGTGCAGGGGCTGGACCGCCACTACCTCAACCTCCTCGGCCATTCCCACCCCAACGCCTTCGGGCTGCCCCCGGGACAGCATCCCCCCGTCCTATAGAGACTCGCCCGACGGGCCCTATTTATGACTTTGCCGGTTGCGCAGCGGGGGACGGAGAGCTTCGCCCCCTCCGTGCGCCCCCGCCCGCTCTCCCTTCCCACCTCCGGGTGCGGTGCCCGTTCAGGGCACCGCACCCGGAGGTGGGAAGGGAGAGCGGGCGTCGCTTGTACAGCGATGCCTTGGAATAAACCTTTATACCCGCCGCCCCTTCTTGTTTGCCTTCGGGTGGCCGCGGTGGGGATGGAGGTGCGTGTCTGCCCCCTCCACACCCAGGGGAGCAAAACACGGGCGGCACCGGGTGTGTGTGTGTGTGTGTGTGTGTGTGTGTGTGCTCGGTGACCCCCTCTCCCTCTCCCAAGTCACCATTGGAGGCCAGGAGAGCCGCCGGCGGGATGAAGGGAGCACTGGAGGGGATGGAGTGCAGGGAGGATGGGATGCTGAGGGATGGAGTGTAGGGAGGATGGGATGCTAAGGGATGGAGTGTAGAGAGGAAGGGATGCCGGAGGGATGGAGTGTAGAGAGGATGGGATGCTGAGGGATGGAGTGCAGGGAGGATGGGATGCTGAGGGATGGAGTGTAGGGAGGATGGGATGCTGGAGGGATGGAGTGCAGGGAGGATGGGATGCAGAGGAATGGAGTGCAGGGAGGATGGGATGCTGGAGGGATGAAGTGCAGGGTGGATGGGATGCTAGAGGGATGGAGTGCAGGGAGGATGGGATGCTAAGGGATGGAGTGCAGGGAGGATGGGATGCCGGAGGGATGGAGTGTAGAGAGGAAGGGATGCCGGAGGGATGGAGTGTAGAGAGGATGGGATGCTGAGGGATGGAGTGCAGGGAGGATGGGATGCTGAGGGATGGAGTGTAGGGAGGATGGGATGCTGGAGGGATGGAGTGCAGGGAGGATGGGATGCAGAGGAATGGAGTGCAGGGAGGATGGGATGCTGGAGGGATGAAGTGCAGGGTGGATGGGATGCTAGAGGGATGGAGTGCAGGGAGGATGGGATGCTAAGGGATGGAGTGCAGGGAGGATGGGATGCCGGAGGGATGGAGTGTAGAGAGGAAGGGATGCCGGAGGGATGGAGTGTAGAGAGGATGGGATGCTGAGGGATGGAGTGCAGGGAGGATGGGATGCTGAGGGATGGAGTGTAGGGAGGATGGGATGCTGGAGGGATGGAGTGCAGGGAGGATGGGATGCAGAGGAATGGAGTGCAGGGAGGATGGGATGCTGGAGGGATGAAGTGCAGGGTGGATGGGATGCCGGAGAGATGGAGTGTAGAGAGGATGGGATGCCGGAGGGATGGAGTGCAGGGTGGATGGGATGCCGGAGAAATGGAGTGCAGGGAGGATGGGATGCTAGAGGGATGGAGTGCAGGGAGGATGGGATGCAGAAGAATGGAGTGCAGGGAGGATGGGATGCTAGAGGGATGGAGTGCAGGGAGGGTGGGATGCCGAGGGATGGAGTGCAGGGAGGATGGGATGCTAAGGGATGGAGTGCAGGGAGGATGGGATGCCGGAGGGATGGAGTGTAGAGAGGATGGGATGCCGGAGAGATGGAGTGCAGGGTGGATGGGATACTGGAGGGATGGAATGCAGGGAGGATGGGATGCCGGAGGGATGGAGTGCAGGGTGGATGGGACGCTAGAGGGATGGAGTGCAGGGAGGATGGGATGCAGAGGGATGGAGTGCAGGGAGGATGGGATGTTGGAGAGATGGACTGTCGGGAGGATGGGGTACTGGAGGGATGGATTGACGGGAGGATGGGATGCTGGAGGGATGGAATGCAGGGTGGATGGGATGCCGGAGAGATGGAGTGCAGGGAGGATGGGATGCTAGAGGGATGGAGTGCAGGGGGGATGGGATGCCGGAGGGATGGACTGTCGGGAGGATGGGGTACTGGAGGGATGGATTGACGGGAGGATGGGATGCCGAGGGATGGAGTGCAGGGAGGATGGGATGCCAGAGGGATAGAGTGCCGGGAGGATGGGATGCCGGAGGGATGGATTGCCGGGGATGCCCAGCGCGGGGCGGGCGCTGCCTTCCCACGCGTCCATGGAGGGAGGCGTCCGATTACGCACCGGGACGTCCCGGGTGTTTCGCCCGCGATTTTCCCCGCAGCGCAGCCTGTTCGGAAGGCGAGGGATAAGGCAGGAGACACGGGACGGGGCGGAGAGGGAAGCTGCGGAGGTGCGCGGAGCCGAGAACAGGGGAAATAAAAACCTCTCGACGCCTCAAGACTCACTGCTGGTGCGGAGCCGAGTCTCGGCTCCCTCCTGCCTGCCTTAACAGGGTGATCGCGGTCCCACCTGGCTCTGCTGACGTCCCCGGGTGTCCCCGCATCCTCTGGGACCCCCGCTCACCCCGGGAGCCGCCGAGGGGTAAATTAACTTATTCCAATTGTCGGGGTGGAGGCTTTGAGGAGGTTTGACCCGGGTTGTTTGCCCAGGTCACGGAACGGGCTGACCCGCGATTTGTAAACCAACCCGACCCCTTTATTCCGAGACAAACAAAAAGATCTTCATTACAATGAGTGAAAAAAAAAAGTAGAATGTGTATCTTCCGTTTAACCTGTAAATACAGGGAAAAGCTGCTATTTCAGATTAGCGGGGAAGAGGTCACCCGGCGGGATGATGGACTGAGTCAGCCGGGGAGGTGCCGAGGAAGCTCATTTCCTCAGGACACCTTTAGGATTGGAAAATCCAAAGGGAAACCCTCTCGCTCAGTATCCAGAGAGCAATGTGGGAGGAGTAAACACGTTCGGAGGCAGCAGAAGGGCTGGTGACTGCTATCAAGCCACGTCCTACACTCATTTTCACCGGTGCCGGGTGTAAAATACACAGAAAAATCCTACATTATTTTATTCTGTGAGCATTAAGCTTTTGTGAACCCCGGCCTTGGCACTGAAGCATTAAAGATAGAGCGTTTCCCTGCAAGTCTAGATTATTAATATATTCAGCACTTTGGTCCCTGTTAACCAAATTAAACAAATCTTCCCTTGCTAAGTAGATTTTCTGTCTGAGATTAGCAGAGGGCCACCATGATCAGAACTAGGGTCATTTACATATAATTTTGCAAACTCGCAGTGGTCCATGACAGTCTTTGTATCTCCAACGTCGCTACTCTGGATTTTGTCCTTTTTCCCTTTCGTTTTCATTTAGCTGCAGAGGATAAACCCTGCTTTGGCTTTACAATGACTTTGGGATAAAAGTCTCCCTTCTCTGCCCTTGCAGTGCTCTGAGCTCACCCTCTGGCCCCACAGACCCTGGCTTTTGCCCTAAAAAGCATTTTGGCATCCACTAAAAGCAATGGTACTGGGGATGGGAGCCACTATGCTGTCTCAGCTCCCTGCATGGGTCCTGAGAGGCAGCAGGGCACAGAGCTCCCCGGGGACGGGCACCCTCTGTGTTTTGATCGAAGTCCAGTCCATCTGGGTTTTTTAATAATTCTGAGTTTTTTAGCTTTTTTAAAATTTTATTTTGTTTTTTTTCCACATTTCTTTTAGCTCTGCTGTAAGCATCTCCCAACAGGTAGGAGCTGGATGTCACCTCCAGTGGGAGCAAGTAAGAATGGGATGTTACCTGTGCTGGGCCAGTTAAAGGTTGTACCTGACCTCAACTGGGGTGCCCATCTGGGATGACAATGACCATCTTCTGACATGGCAGTTGCCATCTACTGGTGTCTGGCAGCAGCCAGCACAGGAATGAAGGGTTTGCTCCTGAAAACAAACCACTTTACCTCCCAAAGCTACCTAAACACTAGTTTCTCTGTTACACACCTGCTTGACCAAAAATGCTTATAATAAATCGCTTGCTTTATCATTTCCTGTTCCTTTCCTCCTGCAAAAGTCTTTCTCCTTCTTAGACATTCAAATCTCTCTTGCCTCATTTTACCTTGCCTTCCTTTTCCATGCCTTTTATGTTCTCTTTTCTACTTTTTCTCCCTGTTATCCAAACTCCTCTTTTTTCCTCAGCCTTTTCAAGTCTTACGGATATGGCAATTCTGCTCATTCCAGAAAACGCTTTACGGAATAGTCACATCACAGTGATTTCTTTATGCTGGAGGCAAAGAAACATTTTGGGATCGATGGTTTGCACAATGGGTGTTCACAGTTCTGCGTCTGACACTGACTCTCACTTGTCATTTATTCAGCACTTATGGTGATCTTAGTAATAATGCATCTCCAAATTGCCAAGTTACCATAAAGTTTTATCTGCACTATCATGAAAGTAAAAACATCGTCAATTAGATGAAAGAGACGTAAGTAGCCTGTGCACAATCTTTCTACCTTAAAAATTGAAAACATCTCCAACTCACTAACTTATAAAGTTCTATCTGCATTAGCATGACAGTAAAACATCATCAACTAGATGAAAGAGATAGAAGTAGCCTGTGCACACACTCTATACCTTTAAAACACAGGTTTTAAACAGGCAACAGGTGAAGCCTGGGAGGAAGCATTACTGTGTTGCTCTTAATGTTGAAATAAGTAGAAAAGATTTATAATGTTTGAGCATACATAACATGGATCAGATCGCTTATTTCTTCTCATAGTTTTGCACCCGTCTGAAGGCATAATTGAAAAATCTGGGTGCTTTGCTAGCAGTGCCACACAGTGGAGTTTCCAGCCTTGGAAACAGAGCCCAAGCCACAGAGCATAGTTCCTGAATTTATGACAAAACAATAATTTTGGGGATAAATTATCAACCAGGTCACCAGCTGATAAGGAAATATTTTTATTTTACCCTGGGTCAGTGGCATAGGACCACAAGCAGTTGTGTCAGTGCATCTGTAGGAGCTGAGCCATGGGTTAGGAAAAAGCAGAGAAGGAGGAGGAACACTACTGATGAAGGTTTATAATCACAGATCTATCCCAGTAGTGATAGCTGGCTTCCTAGTGGTATGGATATGATCCCTTTCCCATGGTTCTAAAGATCCTGCCGGTTTGTAAGTCTTGCTGTCCACTGTGTTGTGGGATGCCACTGCTGTTCTCATTCATCTCAGGCACAAAGGTTCCTGCACTATTTGACTAGAAGCGCTCAAGAGAGCAGAAGGTCTCAGGTGCCAGGGTACAATGATCACCCTATCCAGATCAGCTTCTTTCCCTACTTCCACGTTCTCAGAGTTAAACGGTGTCCAGAAGCCCAGATGGGTGTTTTCTCTGCATAAAGTGACACAAGTATAAGGAGGAAGAGACCGTTTGTTTGCCTGTTGCTCTCAGGACCTATCTGTACATTAGATGCCTACTGCTGAAGCAGCTATATGCCTGTCCAGCAACTCCCTTGCAAAGGTGATCTTTTGGAAAGAAATCTTCCAGATGACAGTTTCATATTTGCTGAGTATGAGCTACAGCATCTGATCTCACAGATATGCCTCCTGCATTGGATGAGTCCATGCCCTCTCACCTCATCCTCTTTATTTCTACCAAGCTTGTCTACAGATTGTGTAATGGGCTTGTGAAGGAAAGAACACTAGTCTCTCTCCAAAAGAACACATAATTGCAGCAAGATGCATAAGAGCGGCATTTTAATATGTATATAGGTTAAAGGACTGATATCTACCCACATATCACACTGCCCACTGTGTGGCATGTTAAAACAAAACTCACTCTAAAAGGTGTGAGAGAGCAACATCAAGAACAACCGGATAAAGCATCAAATGAGGTCCTGAGGGACATGGTTTAGTGTTTGATAGGAATGGTTGGACTCGATGATCCGACGGGTCTCTTCCAACCTGGTTGTTCTATGATTCTATGAAATGTGAGGAGAGAGGAGTCGTCTAGGTATCCAAGTTAAAAATATTAAGTTCAGTTTCACTTAAGAAACAGTTTCTTCAACGTTAATTTTCAAGCTACAGCAACTGAAATGTGCATTATATTTCCTCAGCAATGATACAGTTAATTAGGCTGAAGGAAATGCTTTTGCTAAGAAGAAATAAAAATTTTGCGTGTGTGACCTAAAAAGTTTAAAGAAAATTTAATTTTTAATTACTGTAAGAATACAACACCTCAAAATGCAGTCCTAGTCCATGTATGAATTGTGTAATTAAAAAAACGAGAGTCTTTGAATAAGGGATTCCTGCAAGTTAATAGGGAATGACAGTGTCTATGACTCAGTTGTTATATTTTTGGCAAATATTACAAGGGTAGTTTTACCCCTGATGGGGGCTTAACCCAGAGCAGGTAGAAGGATTTACATTAGCTCACTTCATGGTCCTTTATTTACAAGACTATCTCAGTCTCCTGTTAGCTTTGTGGAAACCCAGCAACTCCTGAGCTCTGAGCTCATCTCTGTCTCTTGTGAATCCCAGCAGTAAATTTACTCCTTTAGTCCCATGAAGAGTGAAGATGTTTAGAGTAGGAGTAGAAGCACTCACACATAACCACTCTCCCTCTACAAAGCCACTTCTGTTGTGTTTGATGGAAACAGCGTGTCCTGGTTAGTCCTTTGAAAGGAGAGATCAGATGACAGAGCGCTGGGAGAGATTTTGATCTAAGATGTCAAACAGAAGGAGACATCTGATATCAAGTTGCAAGCAAGAAGCTAAGCTCCAGATAGTGACAGAGTCTGAGTGTTTTCTCCATACCAGGGAGGAGTGGGGACTACGTCTTTCATACCTCCATTCTCCTCATCTGGAGGTACATGTGGCCTGTGTATCATGTTCTTTGTGTACCGTGCGTATACTAATTATTACTATGTACGTAGTAATGCAGACCCTCTTCCATAGTACAGCTGGATTTCTTTCACTTTTTCTCAGTATTTCTTGGTCTTGGTTGTTCTTTGCTTAAATGTGGCTTTGGTCCTTTTATCCTCAAAACTTTCCATGAATGCTACATTAGCACCATTCCAGGGGATGAATCCACAGAGTTTAGCCTCTAAAATCTTTTATTACTAAGATATAGAATTGGTCTTTTTATTTTCTTTTTTTCCAAAGCTAAAATGTCCTTTAATTTACCTTGGGCAATCTCATGGTTTGATGCAGACAGATAATCGATCCACTTCTAGAACATTACTCAGTAGAACAGGTGTTGCCGCTATAGCTGTTTTTGTAACAGAGGTGGTAGGACAGGAACAATTTACCCTTGCTAACAAATTTACTGTAGGATTTTCAGGACCTGGAGAGGGACCAATTACAATGAAACCTATAGAACAACATAGGTTCAATCTAAAAATGAGAAAAGCGTAACAGGGAGACTATGTATATTTATTATGTATAACACAATGTTATATAGCAATGTTCTAAGGGAATAAACAAAACCTGTGTCTTGCATATTCCACTGTAAATCCCTTTTTATCTTAGGACGTAATAATTTTTGTGTCATAAACTTTTTTTTCATAATGTATCTTCTCTTCTCATAAAGAAATGAGAAAAAACATATCTCATAGTTTTATTATTGAAAATATTGTAAACTTTCTCTGATATCTGGAGAAAGAGAGAAAGTAATTGGAAAAAGAACAAGAGCAAGAGTATTTCCTTTTCTGCATAATGACAAAGCCTGATAGACAGCAAAGATCTATGAAAACCAATAAAACGATGATTAAAGGTACCACTGTTTACAGTAAAACACTGTCTGCTGGAAAGCCAGTGTGTTAAAGTAAACAAGAGACTCCTGTAAGCTTGTTACCTATGTGTAGGTATTGTGGACCAAATTTTTAGCTAGTGCAGGTGAGCAAAACTTCCTGCAGATTCCCGAAGCTACAGGTGCTTCCATGAGGAGGAGATACAATAGAGTTGCACCAGCAGAAAGCTTACCAGACAGGTAAGTGAGAGATATTTCAGTGGCTCCACTTGCTCATTTTATTAACTCAGCTATGTGGCTGCATGTTTATAAAGACATGTGAGTTTCTTCCAAAAGCAGTCTGTAATCAATTTGCCTTTTCAGATTAGGTCAAATTTAGAGCCAGAATTATAAACTTCATACTGTTCTAGCAGGAAGTTATGGGTATTTTGGGACCGGAGTTCTGAAAACAGAGCGATAACCCCTGCTGCCAGCATCCAGCTTCCTACAGGCCTTTCAAGGAGTCTGCCAGGCACTGTAGCTGCAAACAGGAAAAAAATCAAGGTGATAAGATATTTTAGGAAAATGCCAACAAGTTGGTAGGCTGGAAAATCCCTTTGAGCATCTCATCACAACTGCCAGGGTGTAAGGTGAGGACGTAGTATGCTTTAGAGCCTGTAGGTCCACAGATGCACAGGCAGGATGCTGTCAAGTTTCATTCCTTACCACACTAAAATACACGGATGGGATGGGACCAAAGGTATTTTTTCATTCACCTACATGGAAAAACTATTTCATCAGAAAGCACCATCATAACCATAAAAGAAAAATCTTTTAGTGGTCTGACAATAGAAGGACATACTGAAATTTATAAGCATCTGACTTAAAACCATTAGAGATCTCAAATGTAGCTGTCTAAGAGTGAAACAATCCCCCTTTTGAATCAGGAAGGAATGCAGGATCAGTAGGTCAGATTCAGATATACAAGTAGGGGAAAAATCAGGGCAGCTGAATTCTAGTCTCACTGCTGTTTGGCAACTAGCCTAATTTAGCTGCTCAGATATTTCAGAGGGCTATGCATCTCCATGCTAAAATAACACATTTAATTAAAAGAAGTTCAACCCTCAATGACTCAGCCAAATAAAAATTTCTTCTAGCACATATGCAAGACCTGTTGCTCATTTTTAAAAAAATAAGAACCCATTTTTCTTGTGCCTGTTATTCAGACAAGTCCAGCCACTGAACTGAAACAGCTGATGGGCTCCAGTGGCTGGTTATTCCAGTTAACCAATATTTTTATTTTTCATGTACTTGTTGCATGTACTGCTAGAACAGGAAAGAATTTTGTGTGAGAACAAATGGGTTTTTACTATTTCCCTCCAGCAAGCACTGATTCAGAAAAAAAATATGAGCCATCCACTGAAAGTCAGTGTCCTTTCTCCATGGTTTGGTTGTCAAAATGTCAAGCTCAGAAGCTGGAGCACTGGTTTGACTCTGAGATGCCTACATAATAGCAACCTTGTTATTCCCCTGCACCTTTGTCAACATGAAGAAAAGGACTTCAGGAACTCCGTGTGTGAAATGTCTACATATAAAATCAGAAAATCAATATTCTTAAGTACACACATACCAAGGGAAAATTTTGCCATTGATTTAAATGGAAATCAGTTCTCCTCTCCTTCTCTCCTCTCTATTATGGTCACTAAAATTTTACCAGCTCTGGCTGAACAGAATAATGCTGTGTTCTCATGAACATACCTACAAACTGACATTTCATGACAAATAGAGACATTATGGAATAGACAACATTTAACTCTTTCCTTAGAAAAAGTTTTATTTCTTTATTTTAGGCTTCATCACCAGCCAGTTTTGCTGCTAACATGTCTGCTTATTGTATTTTAAAAAGAAAGCTTACCTTTAGCCAATTGCTATTTTGGCACTAAATACCCTACTAATCTAATTTTGTTACATTTTTTGAACAGATCGCTATGTCAGAACACAGTTTCGTGACCACCGTTTTTTCTCCCATTAAAATAAATTAGGTTTGCTCTGACCACCGGGACGTCTGAATCAGCTGAACTTCTTTATAACCATGTGTTATCTGTTCCTTCTTGGTGTGGACAATGCTTAGCACTGGGAAAACATGCAGAGCTCAAGGAATAGCCAGATGCCTCACAAACTCCTGAAAACCCAAAGTGTAATCCTTATTTATAATGAAAACTTCTCAGACTTGTAGAATTCATGTGACATTTCAGACTGGATGTCAAAACTTCCCTCAGTACACCAAAAATCAAAATGTAATGGCACTGAAAGACTGAGAGGAGCTTAAAAAATAGATAATTACTCTTTTTTGGGGAAAAAAGTTACTCTAATTATTAGCAAATTAAAAGTGTACTTAGAATCATAGAATCATAGAACAACCAGGTTGGAAGGGACCCATCGGATCTTCTAGTCCAACCATTCCTATCTAACACTAAACCAAGTCCCTCAAGACCTCATCCACCCATGCCTTAAACACCTCAAGGTAAGGTGACTCAACCACCTCCATGCGCAGCCTGTTCCAATGCCCAATGACCCTCTGTGTGAAAAACTTCCTCGTAATCTCCAGCCTAAATCTCCCCTGGTGGAGCTTGAGGCCATTCCCTCTCATCCTGTCCCCTGTCACTCGGGAGAAGAGCCCAGCTCCCTCCTCTCTACAACCTCCCTTCAGGTAGTTGTAGAGAGTAATGAGGTCTCCTCTCAGCCTCCTCTTCTCCAGGCTAAACAACCCCAGCTCTCTCAGCCGCTCCGCATAAGGGTACCCTTGCTAAGGGTACCCTCAATGCCCTCGTCTAGGTCATTGATGAAGACTGGACCTAGCACTGAGCCCTGGGGAACCCCACTTGTCATTGGCCTCCAGCTGGACTTAACACCATTTGCCACCACTCTCTGGGCCCAGCCATCCAGACAGTTTTCTACCCAGGAGAGTGTGCGCCTGTCCAGGCCAGAGGCTGACAGTTTCTGTAGCAGAATGTTGTGAGAAACTGTGTCAAAGGCTTTACTGAAGTCCAGAAAGACCACATCCACAGTCTTTCCCTCATCCAGCAGCCGAGTCACTTTGTCATAGAAGGCGATCAGGTTGGTTTGGCAGGACCTGCCTCTGGAAAACCCATGTTGACTGGGCCTGATCACCTGGTTCTCTTGCAAGTGCTTCATGATAGCACTCAAGATCACCTGTTCCATGACTTTCCCTGGCACTGAGGTCAGACTGACTGTCCTGTAGTTCCCCGGATCCTCCCTGCTACCCTTCTTGTAAGCCTCCAGTCCAGAGGTACCTCCCCAGTCTTCCAGGACTGCTGGAAGATGATGGAAAGGGGTTTGGCCAATACATCCACCAGCTCCTTCAATACCCTTGGATGAATCCATCTGGCCCCATGGACTTGTGGGTGTCCAGTTGGCCAAGCAGGGCTCTGACCGCCTCCTCTTGGATCATGGGAACCTCGTATTGCTCCTCTATTTCTGGGGTTTCTACAAAGAGGGAACAGCTTTCTTTACAATTAAAGACTGAGGCAAAGAAGGCATTAAGTATCTCAGCCTTCTCCTCATCCCCTGTCACTGTTGTTCCCTCTGTGTCTAAAAGGGACTGTATGGTCCCCCTTGTCCTCCTTTTATTGTTTATATATTTATAGAAAGATTTTTTGTTGTCTTTTACAGACTTAGCCAGTCTGATCTCTATTTGAGCCTTAGCCCCTCTGATTTTTTCCCTACACAGCCTCACTTATGTAGCAAACTCCCAGGAAAATAATTTGAGGTCTTCAGAATTTTTTTTAAGGATCATAGTTTCATGTCAACAGACATCAGACTGCTAAAATGACTCTTGCTCAGACAGAAAATACTCTGAATGTGCATTAACGAGTGGATCTCTGGAGACGTAACCACCCACCATGGTTCTACCTTATTTTCATCATTATTTTCACACCTGTACATCTTACTAGTTCAACAGGAGATATATGATCTCCTGATTGAGCTACTAGGAGTTTATTTCATCTAAATCTTCAAACTCCTCTATTTCTGGGTAGTGTTTATCCAGCAAGCTTTTTATACCCTTGTACAGTTTGAGACAGGGAAGGAAGCTGATGCATAAAGTTACAAATAAGATTCTGCCTGTTACCATGCTGATACAATTTCTCCTTGTAATTGGTCTCCTACCATGTTCAGCTGCCTCTACAGATTTGATGTATCATAATCTCACAATTTCTATGTGGTCCCAATGATATGCTCCAGGATCCACTGGAGTCCTGAAGTTTTCCTGACGAGATTACCCAGGATACAAAGACTGGAATGAATTTTGACAGCTACTCAGTAAGCAGACAAGATACTGGGAGCAGGACGCTAGTGACAGAGGAACACAAGTCAAGATTAAACTCCACATTACTGCCAGGTTGCAGTATGAAATTCCCTTCTCTTTTCTCATTTCTTCTTGTTTCTGGTGTTTGCCAGACCTTAATGTAACTACTATTTTGTGCTATGGAGTAGCTCACGTGGTTTCTGCACTGTTTTACCTTAGATCTAACCACTGTTCAGAATGTATGCAGTTCACAGTGCTGACCCTGCAAGGATTTGCATGTGACCTCAACCTCCTGCACTTGGCTTGCTTTACTTTGCTGAGGGCTGCTTCACTCAGATTTCATAGGAACTAGATTGAGGGAAACTGTTGGTATCACACGGATTTTGGAGGAGATGGCAAGTTAAGAATAAAATAGTGGTCGTAACTGTGTATTCTTCCAATACCCCTGAAAAGGCCAAGACTAGTGGCTTTAAAACTGTCACCTGTACACTTTCAAGTAGCACCTCAGATGCAGCCCTGAGCTTTCCTATCAAATTTTAACTCAGAAGGATCATAATCAGTTCTACCCAGTGGAAGACAAGCTGCTCTTCAGGACAAAGAGAAGGAGTAGTACTGTGGGAGTAAGATACCTTTATTTCTATACCTGCACAAGGTATCTTCCACCAATGCTTTTTGAATCTGCTTATTTTCCTTCTCTTTAAACTCAAATCTCCATCTGAATGGAGGTCTCAAGAGACTAGGCTGCCCTTTTCCAAATGAGGAAACATAATCCTTTTTTTTTTTTTCAATCATATGATGCCTCTTCTTAACTAATGTATCAGAGCCTGGGTAAGCAAGAAACATTCCTTATCTGCCACCGGAATTTCAGGCTGTTTTTCCTTCTTAAAAGGTAACCACAGGTACAGCATTGCTGGGCAGCACTGTTTAAGTATGGCAGATCAGATACTGTCCTGGTCTATAACCTCTGCCAACCCAAGCAAATGCAGGAGCTGATAACTTCACACACACGTTCTGAAGGGCAGGATGCCCAGATACAGTGCATTTAAGGATGCATTTTTAGGGAGTCTCTCAAGCCCACCTGACACAGTTCAGGAAGGTAACTCAGCCTATGTGTATTTACCTTGCTATCTGGAAAAGGATAATCAGGCCAGGGCACAGCACAACCCAGGCAGGCTCTCAGGGCTTGCAAATCACTCTGATGGCAATAATGGTTGCGTGACTGAGAAGCAAACTTTGATTTCATATTTTAATCACAAAGTGCAAAACATGGAGCCTATCAACAGCTGGTAGCTTTGCCTGCCTTTCTACCCACACTCCACGGCAGCGTGGCTTCAAAGTGCAGCAACACAGTGAACTATTTTTGCTCATCATGAAGTGGAGTGTAAAGCAACTTTCTAAAAAGATGAAGCATCTCCAGGTGGTTAAGGGCACAGAGCTACAGCGAATGTCTGCGGTGGGCACAACTGTAGGCCGGCAGGGTTAAAAGCGAGGCTGCCCAAATTCATCCAAGACCTGCAAATCTTGAAACACGTAAACCCAACATGCATCAGATAAAGAAGCCAGAAAGAAAGGTGCCCCCTAATGAGTTTTTTTTGCGCTTGGGTGAGCGAAAGGGCTGCTTCAGGAGGCTAATAACTAAAAACCTTCCAGGCTTTTGTCCGGAGAAATGGCAGGCACTTTCCATCCCTTTTAAAAAAAAGAAGGCCTTTCGGAGTCTTCATGAGAGATGTGGATTTTAAGGGCGACCTTAGGTCATACAGAACTAATCAAGCGAAAACAATAAGAAAATTAGACTGACAGTCAGCAAGTATCTGAGGACTTTATCAAAAAGAATTAGGAATGGACAAATTCACTGGGAGCAAAGGATCAGATCTGCAAGGTGGCATTGTGTGGTGGGATTAAATTATTTATTCATTGTTAATTTATTTATTTATGTATGTGCAAATGACCTAGCTGCTGCAGGTGCTGAGGAGTTTCTGAAAAGGCCCAGTTTTAGAGCCAAGGCTAGAATATTGGTCCATTTAACTCATTCTTTTCCTTAAGGCGATCAAACAGTGACTTTTATCTAGGAGATAGAGGAGGAAAACCATATGTGTACTGGGAATGATGCGGGGTCTGAGCAGCACTAAGTACCCAAATATTCCAGTCTCATTCAAGAATGCTGTGCAGTTTAATGTCCAGCAAATTAGCAAATGAATGCTTATGTCAATATGTGAAAAATCCCTAGTTGGTTTAAACAGATAAAAAGCCTCTTGGGAAATGGCAGAAAATGCAGGCTTTCTCTGTCTTTCTTTTTAAAGAAAGAAAGAGAAACAGTACTTATTAAATTTTGCCCAAACTTACAAACATGTGGAGAAAACAACAACAGTTTGGGTGGATGCTGAATCTTATATATACATGAAATATTTCTAATGCTGTAACTGCCAAAATACAAGAAGCTTTTGCCAGGCACTTTTTGAATCACATACTTCCTATTCAAGAAGAAAACAGTAAAATGTGGGTCAGCTACAGAGACTGTGAGATGTCATCCTGCTACCCCTCTCTTAAAGGTACAGGAGGTCAAAAGCCCTGGAGAGGATCCTTCTTCACATTTTGCCCTGATTTATAAAATCAGTCTTGAAGATGAAATCCACAAACACCTCTTGTTTTAACTCCTCCAAATTTAACAATTGATGGGAAAGGGTAAAAATTGTCATCTAATGTTTCCCTTGACCCAGCAGAGCAAAGCCACAGTGGGGACTCTATGTACGACATGACCCTGGGGAAAAAAGGAACACGAGATCTCAGCATGGGGGTTGGAGGCAAGAAGTCACACATATCAGAAATGACAGCGTCATGTCAGTTAATGCCATGTGATAAGGGAGTCCTGCTGGGGTTTATGTCTTTTTGCAGAGATACACTTGAAGGCTGACCGGTAAGGAAGATTTTTCACTAAATCCAGAAAGAGGTTGCAAACATTTGAGCAGGACAGATTATAATGAATTATCTTTCTTCAGGATGAGCACCAGCAGCTATGCTAGGGATAGTAAAACTGCTCCATGAGACAAATGGAAACCTACACATTTTGAAACCAGACAGGTTTATGTAGAATGTCATCTTACATACTTCTGCTTCATCCATGGCATTTCCCTTATGGCCATTTGTAGGCCTTCTTCTCAAAACCAGATTTCTTTATGTCATTTTGGAGTAAGGGCTACTGAAGAGAAAAACATTAGATATTTTAAAGAACAAATGTCTTTAATAATACTAAATTTGAAATATTACCACAAATTAAAAATTCAATGAAAGAATTTCCCAGGCCATGCAAAAAAACCTGCAGGACATGTAGAAAGTCTACTTCCTCCTTGGAGACAAAAAATCCTTCTTTCTCCCTTATACATTAATGTGTGACAATGAATTCAGACAGTACAAATGTAGGCATTTCACTAACAAGCTGCCACTTACCTCCACATAGAGACCATGGAGTCTGTTGAGCTATGGTCTTATTTCACTGGCTGTCAGGGTGCCTTTGAGAATGGCATGAACAAAACGCAGAGCTACGTAGCACCAAGAGCTCTGTTGTCTCAGGAGTAATCAGCACAGGACAGATCTCTTCTTGCTCATAGTTTCAAATGGATGGAGTCCTAGCTTCAAGAGAAACACTTATTATCAGTATGCAAGGGCATGCTCTAGTACTATCACTGAATTTCATGTCCTCAAGACTATACAATTCATCTCCTATGATGACTTTAATTTCAAATATATTGAGAATGTTTCTTGCTTTTCTCATGGGCAAATTTCACCACTACCTGTCTATTTTTGGTGTCAAAGGCACTAGATAAAATATTACTATTTCCATTAGTATTACTAATATTGAAAGTAGAATACTTTCAGTAGCTCATCTACCTCCCCACGTATTCATGTTAAGATTTCTCTATTAATTCTTATTTTCTCCAGCTTCAGTGTTCATTTTCCAAATTGTGCAGAAGTAAAATTTTTTTTTTGTTTACTCCTAAATAAGATGTTTTGCTTAATGTCCAGCTACATTTTACACAGAAGAATCAAACAGGTTGTGAGTCCTTCTTCTGTTGGGGAAGCAGTCTGGCTACCTACGTAAGTGAAAACAGGTGCCTCAAGGTGGAATGGAAATATGGAATTGAGTTCTGCAGGCAGGGCTTAGCACAGGACCAGAGGAAAGGCAAGGTAAAAGGTAATTTAAACTCTCCTAGCTCTCATCAGTACAATTCAACAAGACATGCCCAGAAGACCCTCCACTTTGCTTTATGCATGTACAGTTGCCCTCTGAATGCACAGCAGCCACCCATTAATGTTTTCTGCCAGCAGAAATGAAATATGGGCAGACTAGAAGAGGGAGACCTTGCTAAACCTGGAGCTCTGCCCAATCACATGGGCAAGTAGTCCCAATGGAATATTTTTCCAGGAATTTCAAGATTTTGAAGCTTAGCCTCAAGTTAGATCCCATCAACTAATGCCTTTATTACCATTACCTCTGAAGTACTTTTGAATGTGGTTGCAAACTACAAAATACAAAATTATCGGAGGTTTCCATAGCCTTTCACAGAGACTACAAGGCTGAGCTAAAAGCAGAGATTTCATGTTGCTTACCATTATCAAATTCTGATTTCTCTAACATTTTGGGTTTATTTCAGTGTCCTGTTGTTAAAATAATCACTTCACAGACTGTGTGGACAACTATATGGTATGCTAAGCTCAGAGTTAGAAAGGCTATGCTGCAGTCCCATTTTTGCTATGGCAATTAAGGACGAGTTCAGGCACAGTTTCTGGCTCTGATTTCTAGTAAGTGAATCAGATAACACATTGCTTTTGTATTTATAATGTATTTGTATTTATAATGTATCACAGTTTAAGCTAAGCTCATAAATCTAGCTTTAAACTAGATGTGAAGGGGGAGGGGATTGAGACCAGGCTAGACAGGAGTAAGTCTGTATGTGGGGAACTGGTGATTCAGAGAGGGTGTGCTGGAGAGGACCACCAGTACATCATCACACAGAAATCACAGAATCATAGAACAACCAGGTTGGAAGGGACCCATCGGATCTTCTAGTCCAACCATTCCTATCAAACACTAAACCAAGTCCCTCAAGACCTCATCCATCCGTGCCTTAAACACCTCCAGGGAAGGTGACTCAACCTCCTCCCTGGGCAGCCTATTCCAATGCCCAATGACCCTCTGTGTGAAAAACTTCCTCGTAATCTCCAGCCTAAATCTCCCCTGGCGGAGCTTGAGGCCATTAGTGGGGGAGAACACACGTTGGGGTGGGAAGGGAGATACGGGCACTCTGGTACAAGCCACTCCAATTACCTGGCAATTGGGAATGAAGTCTGCTCCCTCTAAGAGGGCTGAAGGCTCAGCAGCTCAGCTGAAGTGCATTTACACCAATGCACGCAGCATGGGGAAAAAGAATGAAGACCTGGAAGCTGTTGTAGGGCAAGGAGCCTATGATGTCATTGCCATCATGGAAACGTGATGGGATGATTCATATAACTGGTGTACAGATATGGTGGGGTACAAACTCTTCATGCAGGATAGGAAGGGTAGGAGAGGAGGCAGGGTAGCCCTCTTTGTAAGGGAAGACTTGGACACTGTTGAGACGGATTGTGGTGATGAGGAGATTGAGTGCCTGTGGGTTAAAATCAGAGGAGCCCATAAGAAGGTAGATTTTGTGATGGGAGTCTGTTAAAGGCCACCCAGCCAAGGAGAAGTGGCCGATGAGCTCTTCTATAAACAGCAAAGGTTAATCTCTAGCTCGATGCCACTTGTTCTTGTGGGAGACTTCAATCTCCCTGATATCTGCTGGAAGAACAATAGAGCAGAAAGGAAGCAGCCTAGGAGGCTCCTGGAGTGTGTAGAAGAAAACTTCCTTGCACAGCTGGTGAATGAACTAACAAGGGAAGGAGCTAGGAGGCTCCTGGAGTGTGTAGAAGAAAACTTCCTTGCACAGCTGGTGAATGAACTAACAAGGGAAGGTGCCATCCTGGGTCTGCTATTTGTGAACAGAGAAGTCCTTATGGGGGATGTGGCAGTAGGAGGATGCCTGGGACTAAGTGACTACAAGATGATAGGGTTTTCTGTTCTAGGCAAAGTGAAGAGGGTAGTTAGCAGGACAGTAGCATTAAATTTCCAAAGGGCTGACTTTGAACTCTTCAGAAGGCTGGTTGGCAAAGTCTCATGGGAGACTACTTAAGGGCAAGGGAGCCAATGAGGGCTGGGATCTATTCAAAAAGGAGATCCTAGCAGCTCAGGAGAAAACCATCCCCGTGTTCTGGAAAAAAAGCCAGCAGGAGTGAAAAAACAGCTTGGTTGAACAGTGAGATCTTGAGTGATATCAAGAAGAAGAGAAATGTTTATGGGCTCTGGAAGAGGGGTCAGGCCTCTTGGGTGGATTACAGGAGTCAAGTGAGATTGTGTAGAGAAAAAATCAGAGGGGCTAGGGCACAACTAGAAATCAGATTGGCTAAGTCTGTGAAAAAAAATTCTATAAATATATAAATAATAAAAGGAGGACTAGGGAGACCATACAGTCCCTATTAGACGCAGAAGGAACAACAGTGACAGGGGCTGAGGAGAAGGCTGAGGTACTTAATGCCTTCTTTGCCTCAGTCTTTAATTGTAAAGAAAGTTGTTCCCTCTGTGTACAAACCCCGGAGCTAGAGGAGCAAAATGAGGTTCCCATGGTCCAAGACGAGGTGGTCAGAGCCTTGCTTGACCAATTAGACACACACAAGTCTATGGGGCTGGACGGGATTCACCCTAGGGTATTGAAGGAGCTGGTGGATGTACTGGCCAAACCCCTTTCCATCATCTTCCAGCAGTCCTGGAAGACTGGGCAAGTTCCACTGGACTAGAGGCTGGCTGATGTGGCCATCTACAAGAAGGGTCACAGGGAGGATCCAGGGAACTACAGGCCTGTCAGTCTGACCTCAGTGTCATGGAAAGTCATGGAACAGGTGATCTGGAGTGCTATCATGAAGCACTTGCAAGAGAACCAGGTGATCAGGCCCAGACAACATGGGTTCACAAAAGGCAGGTCTTACCCAACTATCCTGATTGCCTTCTATGACAAAATGACTCGGCTGCTGGATGAGGGAAAGACTGTGGATGTATCTTCCTGGACTTCAGTAAAGCCTTTGACACAGTTTCTCACAGCATTCTACTACGGAAACTGTCAGCCTCCGGCCTGGACAGGCGCACACTCTCCTGGGTAGAAAACTGGCTGGATGGCCGGGCCCAGAGAGTGGTGGTAAATGGTGTTAAATCCAGCTGGAGGCCAGTGACAAGTGGTGTTCCACAGGGCTCAGTGCTGGGTCCAGGCCTGTTCAATGTTTTATCAATGACCTGGATGAAGGCATTGAGGGTACCCTCAGCAAGTCTGCAGATGACACTAAGCTGTGTGGAAGTATTGATCTGCTGGAGGGTAGGGAGGCTCTGCAAAGGGATCTGAACAGTTTGGACTGCTGGTTAGAGTCCAACGGCATGAGGTTTAACAAGGCCAAGTGCCGGGTCCTGCACTTGGGGCACAACAACCCTACGCAGACCTACAGACTAGGAGAAGTCTGACTAGAAAGCCACCTGGAGGAGAAAGACCTGGGGGTCTTGGTTGACAGCTGACTGAATGTGAGCCAGCAGTGTGTCCAGGTGGCCAGGAAGGCCAATGGCATCCTGGCTTGTATCAGAAAGGGTGTGACCAGCAGGTCCAGGGAGGTCCTTCTCCCTCAGTACTCTGCACTGGTAAGACTGGTCCTTGAATCCTGTGTTCAGTTCTGGGCCCCTCACCACAAGAAGGATGCTGAGGTTCTGGAGTGAGTCCAGAGAAGAGCAACAAAACTGGTGAAGGGGCTGGAGAACAGGCCTTATGAGGAATGGCTGAGAGAGCTGGTGTTGTTCAGCCTGGAGAAGAGGAGGCTGAGAGGAGAACCCATTGCTCTCTACAACTACCTGAAAGTAAGTTGTGGAGCGGAGGGAGCTGGCCTCTTCTCCCAGGGGACAGGGGACAGTACAAGAGGGAATGGCCTCAAACTCCGCCAGGGGAGGTTCAGGCTGGACACTAGGAAAAAATTTTTCACAGAAAGGGTCATTGGGCATTGGAACAGGTTGCCCAGGGAGGTGGTTGAATCACCTTCCCTGGAGGTGCTGAGGGGCATGGTTCAGTGTTTGATAGGAATGGTGGGATTCGATGATCTGGTGGGTCTCTTCCAACCTGGTTATTCTATGATTCTACAATTAATTTCCCTTATTTGTTTGATTTGGTTTTTTTTTTTTTTATTCTAGTACTATCATCAATTTAAGATTTGTGTCCACAGAGCCATTCTGCCTAGAGCAGCACTCTCTAGTTTAGGCAGACAAGCTTTTGAAATTAATTCCATTTTTACAGCACAGAAGATAAAGAATAGCACCAGAGACTTTTTTTTTCAGCTGGATATTATACTAACCTTCAAGGAAGAGGCAGTGGAAGTCATACATGGGAATACTTGATTTTAAGTAAAGTTAATTAAACATCCAAAAGTGCCGGAAATATATCAGAAAAGAAAATTCAGGGAAGGAACGTAGAACTTCAGGAGCCAGGAAGTAACATGAGGAAACAAGACTTTTCTCTCAGTTAGATGCAGGCAGTCCAAGTACGTTCCAGAGAAGTCCAGTCACTGAGCTTAAGGTGCAGCAGCTATAGCCTAGCTGTTACAGGCTTCTAAGATGTTTGCATTTTACAAATAACAGTTTTCACTATGCAAAGAGATGGAAAGTCACAGTAAAATTAGTGTGCTGTTTCTTTACTCAGTGTATGTATGTATACACCTCCCAAAGGCAGAAAAAAAAATAGCAGTGATTAAAAGGTGGACTGAGCGATAAGTTAGACTAAACACAAAGTTATGCTACAGTGTCGTAAAGCAGAGGCAGAGATCAATCTGATCAGTCAGCAAGCACCTTTATTCAGCTTAGCTGTCTCTCTATATACCCCATTCGGTTACATAACTGTGAGCCCACGAGAGTGACTACAGTGTACTATTGGCTAAAGGTAGCTGTCCATAAGGCTATTACCAACATATTATTGGCTAAGCTACCATGCATGCCAAGAAACCAAGTTATACTAAAGTTAGCTATGTTGACAGTTCATGTCCATTGTTTTCCTTTCAGGTGGTACTCGTTCCCACTGAACTAGCTACTGGGTTCCTCCCAGCTGGTCTGTGTTTATCTTTCAGCTCTCTGCTTCAAGGTCTCGTTAGAGTCGTTCAGTATCAAGCAGTCTCACAGCATCCAGGCCTTGTTCTCTGTAAAATCTTCCCACACTATGGTAAGTGTCAAATGAAAATTCTGTCTTTTTGAGAAAAGACTTTTCAAAACAGATTCACAGATTTTACTGAGGCTCAAAGATTTCTTCTTCAGAAGAAGAAAAGTCAGTTTAAACAGATGATAACGATTGTTATAACGGTTTTCAGCAGAAAGGCTAAAAGTAAAGGGGGACAAAAAGCAGAAGATCATAGAAAGGTATGTGGAAAAGTAGGAGGTTATTAAGAAAGATACTGTTAAAAATGCCTCCCAAAGCTGAACAGGTAGCTTACAGTAATAAATAAGTACTGCAGTAAATGATATAAAGAGCCCTCCTTCAAACACAGAAAGTTTGGCTTAGTTGATCCAGCGTCCAAGACGAACACCAAGGTGGCAAGTGCAATACAAATCTGCCCTTTGGCATCTGGTTCATGATGGCAGTTGCTACTACACAAGTGTTTTCAAGTACGTTCTATATTTTCTCTGCTTCTCAAAACATGCAAGTACTACTTACTGAAATACTGAGTTAGTTACCAGCTTCAAATGTCAGAGGGTCTGAGATGCTGAAGTATTCTGAACTAGCAATGTATCCCCCTCCCTGTAACACTGCTCTGAAACAAAATATTTCAGGACTTAAAAAAAGATCTTATAGTATTCTACAACTTTTACATTGTGTGGAAAGACAGATTAATCTAACATTCTTGCTGTGTGGTTGGTCATGACTTCTGCATGCTCTTTTATACAGTACACATTCTTCTGAGCAGTGTCCGGGATAATACATAAAATACACAAAGCAGGAAGAAGTTCAGACACTCAGCAGCTTGGCCCAACTTAGGTGTTTCAGGAAATTAAACTGGGAATTAGAAAGCTGTCTGGCTAGTATACATGAATATTGCAGCCTCTCCTCTCCTAGTGGTCCCACACAATTTGGTTTTGTTTACTTTAAAGGGAAGATATAGAGGAAAAGATGTCACAGAAGCAGGAGTTACTTTGCTGGATACCACCAGAACAGAGTGCCTTAAAAAGTCTACACAAGCAGTATTTTTCTGTAGAGACTCTGTCCCTCCCAGAGACAGTATAAATAATTTTTCTCCTACTGGAATAAGTATATGAAAATACAATTTATGTACAATCAAATATGATACTTATTAAAAGAATGGACATTTTCACATTTCATGTTGCCAGGGGAAAAAGAACCCAACAAAATGTATAGATTGATTTCTCAGAATCTTATGAGAGGCTGCTCAGTGAAGGGAAACAGTTTCATCAGGTCTTACTAACTGCTGAGATGCTGTTGTGGTGAGTATTTTAAAGTTAATTTAAAGTCAAGCGTAAATACATAGCAAGGTGTTTTGACCAGTTCAGCAAGTTGGACTACATGATTCAAGAATTTTTCTTATCATCATCATTGACTCTTTCTTCATGAGATATTCCATCTAGAAAATCTAGAAAAAAAGAGGAGGGGAAAAAAAGCATGTATGACATCACACATCCCTGGAATGGAGAACCAGCATGAAATTACAAAATAAAAGTGAAAGAAATATTTTTTAGATCTCACCTGCTCTTGCTTGATTGGCAATTCATATGCAAATGTCTGAAAACCCAGACTAGAAACTAACTAGTTTATTCCTGTGTTCCTGGTACATGAAACGAATGGCAGCTCATGAAAATTAAATTTATTTTTAAATATCTTTAAAGATTTTTAAAAGATCACAGAATCACAGAACAACCAGGTTGGAAGAGACCCACCGGATCATCAAGTCCAACCATTCCTATCAAACACTAAACCATGTCCCTCGGCACCTTGTCCACCTGTACTGTGAAAATTTTTTTCCTAATAAATTTTCTAGCCTAAATTTTTGATTTATATTTTTGATTTAATATTGATTTTGCACATCAAGAGGGAACAAAGTGTAACCAAGATTCTAGATGTGCTAACCTAACTGCTACCAGGCACAGAGAAATTGAATCAATTCCTGAATACCTGAGTCTAATCTGAATCTGAAATCATCCAAACATGGCATTTATGTTTAGGATGTACTCTGGTCCTAGAGTGATTCTAGTGGTCATGCATGAACTTCTGAGGCCTCTGACATCAGTAGAGTCAGGTATTAAAGCGCAACTGCTTGTAATGTAGGTACCAGGTCACCAACGGCAATGAGATCAATAGTAAGAAGACTGGTATACCAGTAAGAAAAGAACCAGATCAGAACATGCTGAAATGTCTACAAATCAGGTCCAGCTGGGACACAGCACCTCACTGCCAGAAAAAAGGCCAAGGATTGGTGAAGATACACTGGAAAATGGGGAGACTTACTGTGTTTCTGTTTCTCTAACAAACTTGCTTGGCATGCACTGCTGACCATTACCTGTGCATCCACAGGCTGTTGGCTGACAGCTCAAGAATGCAGGCAGGGTAGGGCAGGACATCAGCACTAGTGGCTGTGCCAGATGGCTCTGGCAGAGGCTGTAGTGTAATAATAATTGTGCTATAGGTTGGAATTAATTGGTTTTGTGTACTTACTTCTAGCTTAGCCAGGCTCATGTCACCAGAGCATGTCACATACCTGAGGATAGAGGCTGGACCCTTCTGTTTGCCCTTTGATCTCTCATCTCGATTTGACTTAAAAAAGTTTGACTTTAAAACATTTTACAGCAGTGTTAAATCTGCCTTAAAGTTTCATCAGCTGGAAGAGCTCTCCCTAATCCTTTTTGACCCTCAGCCTTCCCAGGTCACTCTCCAAAACAAGGCTTACAGAGTCCAGTTCCCCTTGGCCACTGCCAGCTGCCTCCTTCTCCCTCTCTACTCTGCTGGGTACAGTGAATGGAAGCACCAATGTGAGCACTTTGCCCACCAAAGATTTCTTTGCAGAGAAGAGATGTCCAGATGCAAACTAGGGTGGCTTTCCAGGTCTTTAGTAATTCAAGATCTACCCCACTACATTGACAGAACAGCTAAAGTGGGGAAAGAATTTTCACTTGAAGAAAGAAGAGGAAACTTGAGGTTACATGTGGGTGTGCTGAGAGGGCAGCGAAACGGTCTTTTGTTGAAGGTTATCCTCAGACATGAGCTAGCTGAAATCTGAGTGCTGGAAATGTCAATGTCAGAAAATCTGGCAGGGGAAAGCGTTGCTGCCCCAAGTGCCAGGCTTCTACTGGAGCTCCCATACTTAGAGCTGCCTCAATGGGATAGAGTTTAGTCTGCTATTTAGAGCACTCACAGCCATCTCACAGGAAATACAACCCACTGTAGCTGACAGGAAAAGAAGGAATGGCCTCAAGCTCCACCAGGGGAGGTTTAAGTTGGACATTAGAAAGAAATTTTTCACGTAAAGGGTCATTGGGCACTGGAACAGGCTGCCCAGAGAGGTGCTTGAGTCACCTTCCCTGGAGGTGACAGGTGGATGAGGTGCTGAGGGGCACGCTTGAGTGATTGATAGGAATGGTTGGACTAGATGATCCTGTGGGTCTTTTCCAACCTGGTTTTAATATGATTCTCTGATAACCCAGCTAGCCCCCAAAAAATTCCAAACAAAGAATAGTATTGGTGCATTATGTCCAGTTCTGGAATCCTCAACATATGAAGGAGATTGAACTTTTGGAACGGGTCCAGAGGAGGACTACAAAGATGATCAGAGAGCTGGATCAGGTCCTGTATGAGGACAGGCTGAGAGAGTTGGGTTTGTTCAGCCTGGAGAAGAGAAGGCTCTGAGGAGATCTTATAGCGACCTTCCAGCACCTGAAGGGGCTACAGGAAAGCTGGGGAGAGACTGTTTACAAAGGCATATAGTGATAGGACTAGGGTGAATGGATATAAAAGGGAAAGGGGCAGATTTAGACTAGACATAAGGAGGAATTTCTTCACGATGAGAATGGTGAGGCACTGGCACAGGTTGCCCAGGGAAGCTGTGGCTGCCCCATCCCTGGAGGTGTTCCAGGCCAGGCTGGATGGGCCCTTGGGCAGCCTGGGCTGGTGGGATGTCCCTGCCCAAGGCAGGTAAGTTGTTCCCTTCCGAGCTCCCGAAGCAGAGGTTTCCCTGAGGAGCGAGGCCTCCTCCCCGCGGCGGGACTGCTGCGCCCCCTGCAGCCCCGCGGCCGCCGCTCCCCTCCGGCTGGGACTCGGCAGGGCCGCAGGCGGGGAGCGCTTCCATCTGAAACGCTGGTGCTTCTGTTCCTGCAAAACTGGCGGAATCGCAGGTCGCTTTGTCAGTGCATCTATAAAAAAAGATTTTTTTTTTTTTTTCTCCCCGCGCACCCCCCGCCAAGTAACTAATCACCTTCCCTGGAGGTGTTTAAGGGACGGGTGGCCGAGGTGCTGAGGGACATGGTTTAGTATTTGATAGGAATGGTTGGACTCAATGATCCGATGGGTCTTTTCCAACCTGGTGATTCTATTATTCTATTATTATTATTCTATAATACAGTATGACTGCACAACACACCCTTCTGCTGTCAAAAATAAACTGAAGTACTGCGAAACCTAATTTTGACCTAAAATTTGTGGAGGAATAAGAAAGGAGCCAAACCACAGGTCTGAAAGTTATTTGCTCAAGAAAGCTCTGCCGAAAGGCATCCTCTGCTTCTCTGTCAGGCCCCTGTTTTCCCACCTCATTTTACAGCTGCTGTGACTGAGGTCAAGTGATATGTCACTCTGTCAGATCACACAGCGAGTCAGTGGCTCTTCCCGGATTAGAACGATTCCACACAACCCTCTGAAAAGATTTGTAACAAATGTCAGCGCTGACCGTCCACTGTTTAAAGCATATGTTTAAAGCTCTTAGACATCTCAGTCAAAAGGTATTGTAAATATAGTGACAAAGCTAGTAAATGCATCGCTGTGGAGGTTAAATAATGGCAAACCAGAAAAGGGTAAAAAAACCTTAAAACTGGTCACCTTCACCAGGGAATGTGCATGCTGCTTTGGAGCTATTCCAATGCCAGAAAAGGATTTGTTTTCCCCCCTGTGCCCATAAGAGCCAAAATGGTCAAGATGTTGGCAGCTCAGCACAGGCTGGTAAGGTCACAGGGCTGGACAACACAAAATAGCTTGAATACAACTTTTCTTGCTTGTTTGCATCCCCAGCTATTGCTCTCAGTATCTTTTTCTTTTAATAAAAAAGGAAGCATGCTTAAAATGGTCATCCTGTTACACACCACACAGACAAAAATGCCTGATGCTGTGGTCTTGCCTTAATTCTTTGCTAATGTTATCAAAATACAAGACATTTCCTTGCAGAAATCATACTTGTGTAGAGAGAGAGATTAAACATGAGTTTAAAATGAAATCACAACCTAATACGCAACAGCACTCCTTTATAATTTCATAATTTTTGCAAGAAAGAAATATCCCAGCTATTTAGAAAGAAGACCATCACAAGGCTCATAGCAAACTCAGGTCCTATTGGAAACTTGATTGAGGTTTAGAAGCAACACAGAAGTTCAGAACAGTGTAGAAGGAGTGTGACTAATGTGATAGTTCTGTGAGCAGAACCTAAAAAAGAAGGAAAGAAAAAGCTGGGAAGACTACAATCAACTCCTTTCAACATCTCAAGACAACATCAACAGAAGTGAATAACATGAAATCTTTATTGTATTTTGTGAAATCTTGCCATATTGTCATTCTCTTTGTGCTTTCCAAGAATCCCTTGGTCTCTCTGAGCTTCTCTCAGAAATACCAGTCACATTTTGCCTCCTGTCCCGCCATCTATGCCTGAAATGGTCTATAAAAACATGGTTGTGAAGGGCCTGAGAACATACTGCTTACTTCAGGATACAGAAAGATGAGGGCAAAAGGAAAAAAGAAAGTCTTTAGACTGAACTTCTACATAAATATTTACTGAAAATACCAACAGCTGCCAAATCTTGCAGAGAAATGCACCTTGCAGAGATATGCACCTTAATTTGAAAACCCAAATTAATGTTTATTTCCTAGAAATGTCTTTGTTTTAATGTGACCAATATACCTAAAAAAGACAGTAGGCAATTTAGGTCTAATTAGGGGTGTGGTTATGCTATCTGCTAGTAGGCTAATGGACTGCAATACACATGGTTCTCTCTTAAGGGGCTGGTGGTGACCTCTTTTATTGCCCAGAGGTTCATTGAACGAGATGAGCAAGAGGAGGCAATGAAAGATCTGTGTAAACAATTGGATTTGGTGATGGGTCCTGGCTGTAAGATGGGCTGCCTTCCACTGAAGTTTGCTCCTCTCCAATCTTTCTAATAAAAGCTGCCAAAGTTATTATTTTTCACAGCTTCAAGCTCAGCTTAATGCTCATCCCATTGAAGCGGTGACAACCCTAGTGTCATAAAAAAAACAGTGTCAGCTTTTTAAGTGCTGACAGTGGTGAATGGAAAGGCAAGGAGCAGCTCAGGAGAGCTCTAAAACTGCAGCTGGATTTCTTTTGAATCCTCATTGTCTGCATTTTTTTTCTTCTTTTGGTCTGCAAAGCCTTTTTCTCATTATCCAGCTTTATGTAATTTTTTTCTGTTTAGGTTTTGCACTGACACATGACCTATGTGATATGGTGATGGGGTTCTATTTTAGTTTCTTTGTAAACTGTGAAGAGAGGCTTTAAATGGTCATTTAAACTACAAGTGGTCACACAAGTTCCAGTTAAGCAAGCAGGTATTCCTGTAAAAAAGAATCCCACAGTTGTGCCATTGCCGTTTCCTGATGCTACCCCATCAACAGACTCCTTTGAGGCAAAAATAACTCTCATGGTACCCTCATTTTGCCATCCTTTCTTGCTCTGCATAATGCCTTTATTCATAAGTGGTTTGTAACAACCTCAAAAGTGGCAGAATTGGACCCAAGATACTATGGCTATAAACATCCCATCAAAGACCATACAACTTGCAAGTACCAAACCAGTGCTGAATGCCACTATTGCACTTATAGCTTGTTCTAAGCAACTGAAAATCTGCATAAATGTCTCTTCCTCTTCACATAGTCAGTTTGTAAATCACAAGGTAAATTTGTTACATGCCTTGAAAATCCCCAGAAGCTGCAAAATAAATATTGTATTGACTGATAATGCCTGGAGTTTGGCTGGATTTGGTACACTTCTTGCTACTTGAAACCTCTTGGTGGCTCAGGATGCTGTCTGCTTTAGCATGTCTTTTGTAGATTTGTTGGGTTGCAAAAGTCATTACTGTGTAAGACAAGTTCATGTGCTTCATACAAAGGAAGTACTACATGGAAATAAAAACTAGCACAAAGGTAAGTGATTAAAAGCATCACCTGATATAATTTATAGATCAATTCCCCTTCATACACACACTTACAAGAAATGATCTTCCACTTTTTCAAGTATGGTTGGTAGACCAGAGGACTTCTCAAATGAAACACACACCGTATAAGCTGTTGGCTCCAAAAAACTACATTGCAGATCTGGCCACCTTAGTTAAGCAAGGTTATTAACCATGCCTACATTAACCTCATTCTCCTAGAAAAGA